>PDHQ01000051.1:80836-132676 GCA_003339415.1 Ophiocordyceps camponoti-saundersi (nom. inval.)
GAGGTGGATGGGAATGGGGAGGGGGGGGGCGGGGAGGGGGGGGGGGGGGGGGGGGGGGGATGAGAAGCATATGAACAGGCAGGAGGTGAAACTAACTAATCCATCTATAGTCAATGATCGGGAGAGTAAAAATAAGTAAGGGTCCGAGGTAACAAGACATACATGCATCATGATTGTATGCTGGACACAGGTCTTGTTCTTCTGAGTCGAATCTGCGAGGGGAACGGAGACAATGGCGTCACGACGGGAGTGTCTTATTTTCCCAGAGCGAGACGGACGGAACATGACATGCAAGACAATGCTGTCACTAAGAGCCAGAGGACAGAATGGCTTGATGAGGCGAGACGTCTCGTCTAAGTATGGAGTAGTCACGAACCCGGCCTGGATGGTGTTGTAAAGGTCTCTATTTCCTCACTGCTCGGGTATCTGGGTTCATTTGTCCAGCAGGCCGAGATGAAGACGAAGTGGCCAATCTTCCTTTTCTCTTCCAGTCATTAGATGGGATGCATTCACCGCAGTTCAGTGTATTTGATAAACAGTCGTTGCCCGACGGTGGCAGCTGCTAGGGTCAAATGGTACACAGAAAAGGGGCGCAACGTGCAAACAGTCGTGCCGGAAATCCTGGGGAAAAAAGCCACCTTGTCTCGTGTCCATGTCGTCTTTTGAGAGGGGGGGGGGGGAGAGGAGTAGGGGGGAGGGGAGGAGGAATAAACAACCTGAAAGCCACGAGGAAGGTCCCCCAAGGCAGAAGGTCACCATATTTCACAGCTGGTACTTCCAACTCTGGTATAGCGTCGCGGAATCGAAAAAGAAGCAAGCCAAGTGAGGTGCTGGATCTGATAGGACTTTTGAGGGGGGGGGGACGTGTTACCTGAAGGCCTGGCTTAATGTGTAGGTAACGTTGGCAGAGAAAGGCCAGAGTCGAGATGGCCAGTCTCTCTTGACCTGCCGAGATGGGTAGGGCATTGACAAGGCTTTGAAGAGGGACTTCAATGACGTGGAAGAGGAGGAAATTGATGAGAGACAGTAGATTAATTATAGAGGGGGTCAGATGAAGTCTCCGAATAGCAACGGGGCACGTGCTCACGTCAGCCATTGATTGACTGAGTTGAGACAGATAGATAAGACGACAAGGAAGAGGGGGGAGGGGCATGGCCGAAGATTAGCCCGGGGTTAGAGATGGGATGATTTGCACGTGACCGAGTTGATGGCCCTATTTCATATCTGAGAGAGAGAGAGAGAGAGAGAGAGAGATCGCAACCCTTGTACTATAGAATCTCCTATGTAGCTCTTTTGCAGTGTTATAGCCTATAGTATGTATGTATATATATCTTCAAGTATTATAAAGCAGAAAGTACATACATACATAAGGTATGCTCGAGTCAGTGCCTTGTTCTAGAGCTTCAGAACGGGGTATGTTCATATTTACGCGTCTCTTTCATCAACGAGAGCCGGCCGAGATTCCGTCTCTGGAATGTAAACTCCCGAGATCCGTTTCCAGAGGAGCGGTTCGTTGCTTCCTTTGCTTCCTTCGGATCCCCCTTCGCATGCCGCCTGTGATGAGTTGGGAAATGAAGCAGGAGTTGTGAACCTGTAGGAACGAGTAACGTATCATTTGAGATTCTTTATGTATGTATATATATAATATAGGGAACTATCTGAGGCTGAGAGGGAAACCGTACAACTCATAGCACATATACATATACATACGCGGGCTCATTGTTTGATGCTAGGTAGGTATACATATGCATATGATAGCTTCCTTTGCAACTTTGCAGAGCTAATACTGCACCGCCTCTAGGCAACTCATTCTCTTATCCATCTATACATACATACATATATATTGTACAACCTGACTGGTTAAGGTTCTAGGGATGGGAGATATCACGAACCTGTTTTCCCTCTTTATACATTGTACTGTCCAGACTGTATAGAGTTGCACATATACATACATACATACATATGTACAATATATCTTATATGTATGTATGTATGCATTTTCACTCCAACATTCCTTTCTCTCACCTTGAATCTCCTACACTGTATGTATGTATGTATGTACTTCTCCTATTCGAGCCTCTGTCTGCTTCTTGTTCATATGTACATACAAATCGATGTCTCTTGCTCACCATAACTCTTCTCCTCCTCCAAGGACTCACACATCACTCTACTAACAAGATCGTAAACAGTCGCTCAACTGACCAGAAAATGAGCCGCCACCTGGCCGCCTTCACTTTCTGGGCCGCCTTCGTTCTCCTCTCATGGCCGGCCTTCACTTCAGCCGCCCCTCATGCATCTTCAGGCTCCGGGGATAATGCCCCTTCTCCTACACGGGTACACCGGCCTGGCCCTACGACAACCGCGACGACAACCACCAGCTCCGAGGCCACGCTTCAGACGCCCTCATGTTCTTATAAGATGCTCCGAGACGAGTTCCCTCTTGCCTGTCAACAATTCGAAATGAGTCCTCCAGCCGTGGATATGGACTCCTCATCCTCCTCGTCTGATCCTGATGTTAACGGTAACCCGATAGAATGGTTCCGGACTTTACATACTTGCCCTTCAGAGACAGTGGACATAATGAAGCTGAGTCTAGAGGAAGAAGACGACAAGCTGGTAGAACGGTATAGAATCGGCAATGTCTGGTTCCAGACCAAAGCCATCTACGCAAAGAGACAGAGGCGAAACCTCTTCCGCCGCATGGTCGCCTTTGTAGGCCGCAGCGATGATAGCAGACTGCAGGCCGAACGCCTATACAGCACCGCCATCCGCAACGTCCTCCCTGATAACCGGATACTGCCGCCGCCCATCCCGACTGGCTACTCGTCCACCGGCGTCCCCCAGTACGAATACTGGTACTCTGATCACTTCGTTCTCGAAGACGACACTGTCACGGACCATGTCCCCGACAGACCGTTTCAGTTGATCCCCAGACACGGCGGAAGGTGGCGTCCTGCGTACACGTACACGCCAGTTGAGCAAGACCGTGCTGCTGTTCCTCCAGTTCACGAGGGGGGACCTTCGTTCGTCGAAGCCATCGATCTGCCTCCTGTCTGGGACTCTTTTCCGGGAGCGTTGGGGTCCAACTGGTATTTCCTGCCGTTGGCGGATTGTGCCTATTCCTCGCCTGAGAGTCCATCTCCTTGGGGGCATTCACTGTCTGATGCCTCTTTGACGTCTTCTAGAAACTCTTTAACGTCTAGAAACTCTTCAACGTCTTCTGAAACCTCTTCAACATCTTCTAGAAGCTCTTTGACATCTTCTAAAAACCCTCTAACCTCCTCTGAATTGTCTGCATCATCTTCTAGAAACTCTTTGGTCTCGTCTGGGAGCCCTTCGACATCGTCCCGGCAGTCTCCATCGTCGCCTGGCAACTCTTTGACGTCGTCTTGGAACACTCTCGAAATGCCGGGCAACTCTCCTTCGTCTTCTAGGAGCTCTCTCACGTCACTTGAGAACCCTTTGTCCGGGACTGAAACACCACTGTCGCCGAGATACAACTATCCGGCTACTCGTACGAAAGCCCCGGATCTGTAGATCTGATCTATTGGCTGACATGATGAAACAGCCACAATGGACTTGTGGGATAGGATCGACAAACTCAGACAGGCCGTCACTTACATCCGCCGACCTCCACACGATCACATACCCACCTTCATCTTATGGGCCAGGGCATTGCTCAATGATTACTTGGCTCTGGCCACCTCGCTCAGTCAGGGCGTATACACGATTTCGAGACCTGGTGATTGGTGTCATGCCGAGACGTTGAGGTTACTGAACACGGTGCCTCATCTTGTCGACTCAGTTATCCAGCTTCACAGCATCATACTATGGGCGGTCGAGAATCTTCGATCACCAGCAAGCAGAAGATCAAGCTTGAATAAAAGGCGACCTGATGGAGAAGAAGGTATATCCATATATTAAGTTCCTCCTTCTTTACCTAGTCAACTCACTGACGCCTCTCTATCCAGATGACGATTCAGCCTTTTGCGATCCCCTGAGGTCTGTATTTGAAGACTATGAGGATGACAAAGACAAGGATCCGATGAAGCCCGGCTTCTACCTGAAGTGCCGCGATCCCGTGTAAGAGAGGCCATGAAAAAATCACAAGAAAACAGGCTGCTGATGTCCAGACTCAGTCGTAACTCAGGCTTACTCTTTGGCAACTACTCCCAAGATCAACTCTGCAAAATCATGCAGTTCTCGCCCTGTCCAGCAACTCCAAAGGGTTACGGATGCGTGACCGAACAAGTTCCCACCGTCGACTTGACGATGGACAATTTTCCGTCGTTACAGCTGGTCGACTCTTCCGTCAACTGCTCGCACTTCACAGAGGTGAAATTCGGTTTCCAACTCAGCGGAAAGCAAACCGCGGAAACAATGGACACGATCAAGCTTCAGTTTGGTGATCACGGTCTTCATAAGATCGCCGATAGTCCCGTGAGTATGTTTCACGACTGGCAGACGCTCGATCTGCGGGCCATGTTCGGATCGGATCAGGTTGCTGTCGATGTTCTGCGGGATATGAAGCTATGGGCATTTCGGAATAGCGATCCGCATGATAGCTTTCAAGTGCGAGGTATGTCTTGGTTGACGTTGTGAACAGAGCATAAGAAAGAGGCTCATTCAACCTTGCAGGTTTAAAACTGATAGGAAAATGCCCCGACTCTACAACTTACACCATGGACAAGTTCAAGGCCATCGACAAGTGGCTGGAGCGTCCTTCTGGCGAAAGAGAGGCCATGGTCTGGGAAGGGAAGATAACACCTCGAGACTGGCAACGAGCCTCGACGGCGGATACTTGCTCCGAGTTTTCAAAGTTGAGCATCAGCTTCCTACCGACGTACGGGAACGACAGGTCTGAAGACGTGGTCGAGATTAGTTTCAACTACCCTCACCGGACTCATCGAGTCGATATGAAGAATCACCGCGACGACAAGTTTCAAGAATGGGACGAGATTAACATTGAGGAACTGTTTGGTGGGAAGACGGTTTCCGTACGGGATCTTAGTTTCATCTCTCTCATACAGCGTCATGAAGGAGAGAGTCAGAACAAGTGGATCACTAAAGGTGATGTCTTCTATCCTTCATGATAGTTTGTTCGTATAACTGACATCAACACCTTGGTAAACAGGCTTCAAGCTAAGAGGACAATGCGTCGGTTCAAAGAAACACCTCGGACTGAACAAATTCATGGACCTCGAAGGCCACGGTCACGTCGATTATCTACTATCTACCCTCGGCGTCTGGCACGGCGACGTCAACCCCCTCGAAGACTGGATCGAGCTGACGACGCAATGCACGCGAATCAACAGGCTACAAGTCCATCTGGGAATAGGAGGCAACCCAGACGGCGGGACGAGCGAAACGCTCACCATCAGGTTCGGAGAGAGTACGGGGAATCCTGCTACGGGAATCATCTTTGGACCTTCGCGCGATAGCTGGTATTATAAGGACATCGATCTGAAGAAGGTGTTTGGCACGAGCACCGTCTTTCTCGATGACATCGCCAAGTTTACCGTCTTTTCGGTGAAGCAGCACTGGCAGTATGTCGCCAAGAGGATAGACATGTGGATGGTTTCAAGTCTGTGACTCCCCCCCCCCCTTCTCCCCTTTCATCCGCTTACGATGCAAGTACTGACCCTGTTGCGTCTTCTTCTAGGCGTCTTCTTCACGGCCGAGTGCGCCGACTTTCCTTCTAAATGGATCAGGAACAATCAGCACATGCATATCAACGAATGGTTTGAAGCCTTTGGGAAACCCGGTTATGAGAGGCAGTTGGTTCGTGTCTTGTCTTCTGATAAGTGGTTCTGGATTCACGGTGATCCGGAGCCGACGACGGTATCGGCTTTGCATGACGCGGCTGAGTTTTGAGTTGTGAGGGAGGTCTGGTAGTTGCGGGGTTCGGTGATGGTGTTTGTTAAAGAGAAGAGGAGATTGGTGAGACAGAGGCAGTTGATGCAGTTGTAGTTGAGAGAGGCAGTTGATGCAGTTGTAGTTGAGAGAGGCAGTTGATGCAGTTGTAGTTGAGAGAGGCAGTTGATGCAGTTGTAGTTGAGAGAGGCAGTTGATGCAGTTGTGGTTGACGCGGCAGTTGACTCGCTTTCATTCTCTTCCACCACGGCTGGCTCTCTCAAGTAGTCATCAACTCCCACTCCTGTTTTATAGCTACAGTTACTGTTAGATCTTCCAACTTCGGTCATGTAGAGTAGCAATAATCTTCCCATCATGGCTCTCTCTCAAGTAGTTCTCAACTCCCACTCCTATATCTTCAACTTCAGTCATATAGTGTAGCAACAATCTTCCAAAACTCCCACAACTCATCAACACTCCTTTCATCCCTCAGACTTTTCGACAGGCTATCTATCTGGTTATATAACCAACGATATACATATGTACACCGCACTTAAAGCTTTCTCCAATCCTCATGATGAAGAACCATCTTCCACTCCCCCCCATCGGCAATCCACTCTTCAATATCCTTCTCCTGACGAGCTCCCATCGAGCGTGAGCCATCACAAAGAGCCTCAACCCTCATACCTATATCCAAAAAGCATCGCATCAGAAACCACTTCCGCATGTCCGAAAAAAAAAGGAAGGGAGACAACTCACTCTTGGGCAGCATCTGATCGTGACCCCCCCGACTGACAATCTTAACGCTCTTGAGCTCCTCAAAGGGAACGCTCGACTTCCCAAACGCCTTCTGAAGATCAACCGCCAGAGGAAACACCTCGTTGACAGAAGGTTTATGGGCAAGCAGGAAACGTCCGTTGCCAACTCGGAGGAAGACGTCGTTGTTCGTGCCCGCCCAGTTCCGGTTCTCAATCTCAAACTTGACGTTGAGGCTGTCGAAGTGGCTGCACGGCGGCTTGGCCTCCCATTCTTCGGGGCTGACGAAGCCCTCCCAGGCTTTGTAGTCCCAGTCGGTCCATACGTCGCCTCCGTAGCTGTTGTGGATTTGGAGTTCTTTGTTGAGGGAGGCGAACTTGTCGTGTTCGACGTAGATGCCTGATGTTGCGCAACGGGCTCTGAACTTGATGCCTAGATAGAGAGACACGCTGTCAGTTGGGACTTGATGACGGTGATGATCGGGGGACATACCTATGAGTCCCCATTCGTCCCCCCCAAAGACGGTGCTCGTCGATCTTTCCCTGATACGGATGAGCCTGATCTGATTCACGCCAACGGTGTCATTCCCGAACAGCTTCTTGATATCGAGACGCTGCCACTGGTGGAAACCGGCGTCGGGACTCTGGACAATGGTATGCAGATCCAAGCCCTCGCCGGCAAACTCGAGCTTCAGAGTGTCAAACGTTCCTTCTGATGTGGCGTCTTTGAGCTGGATGCCGAAGCTGAGCTGATCGAAACGAGAGCAGATCTTCTTCTGCGTCTGGACGGACCATTCCCACCGTTGGAGACCACTTGGTCTCTTGCTCGTCGGCTCGACCGGGACATGGCAACGGAAGGACTGAACTCTGTCGTTGAAGATGTTGAGGTGATCATCGCCACTGTTGACTAGATCGTGGCCGGGGAAGTAGGATAGGAACTTGCCGCCCCGACAGTTAGGTTCCCTGTATAGTAGTGGATATAGACATTGGCTGCATTAGCTTCAAGGAGGAGAAAGAAGGGCCAGTTCAGTCCGGTTGAGACTCACGTGTAAAAGTAACAGTCACCGGCTGCTGCATTTGGCCGTAGCGAGGTCACCTGGCGGATCAAATCCCAAGGCACGGCGACTTGGATAACTTGTTAGCGAGCGATTTTGAAGAAGAAGAGACTCTCTTAGAAAAGAGACTCCCCTCAGAGGAGAAACTCCCCTCAGAAGAGAGAGAGAGAGAGAGAGAGAGAGAGAGAGAGAGAGAGAGAGAGAGAGAGAGAGAGAGAGAGAGAGAGAGAGAGAGAGAGAGAGAGAGAGAGAAGGAGAGACAGATAGATACAGGTATATACTCACCACACTCGCCGAGATACATCTCGACAGTCATACAAGGCCCCTGGAAGCCATTGTTGTTGCACATGTAAACACTCGGTTGCTGCTTCGCGGGATCTTCATCCCAAGTGCAGTCGATGTCGATGGCGGGCACCATCCCAGTCTTGTCCTCGGCATTCACCAAGGCGTCACAGACTGATTTTCTCGTATACATTTCGAAAGAAAGGTGCTCGGGATCGTCTGCCGCTGCGACAGAGCAGTCGAGGTAGATGCTGGTTTCAAACTCTTCCGTGATGCCCGTCGGACAGCTCTTGAACCGGGAACAGAAGCCATCACTCAACCCTAAGCAGAAGGGGTTAGTTGCTGTAAAGAAAAAAAAAAGAAGGCGTGGTGATATAACTGACAGTCAATATCCAGAGCCGTTGACCTCTTGAGACGGCGGCCGCCTTGCCAGGGAGAAGAGGGAGGCGTAGCGTGAAGCATGATCAAGACCGTTTCGGCCAGGTGAGGCAGGTAAAGCACCAAGAGTTCTCCAACGCTGTGAGCATGGCATTGAGAAATATCGACGAAGCAGGAGATGTATGAATAGATGTCGTTGAGTAGGTTTGAAAACGTCTCCGGCGCTTGACCGTACAGGCTGGCCAGAGCTTGGTTAATGGCCTGCACCTGGACAGACAGAGTGAGAAGCTCGGCTGAAGATATGAGAGTGTGAGAATCACGTTGTTTTGAGAGACGGGTGGGGAGAAAGTACAGTCTTGCATACCGCGTTCTTCATCTCGCGTATACCATACTGTATTGCCCCGAGGGGAAGCTCCAGCAACGGCATGAGACGGAGGCCCTGCATCGTTCCGAGAAGAAGGTCCTGCAATGGCCTGATCATCCGGTGGAGAGAAATGCCATCCTGATCCGGGAGCTCCTGGAAAGCGACGGAGTATGGGAACGAATCCGATATCACGACTCTTGGACTTCTTACCGCAGACTCCTTCATTGGACCCGATGGTACCGCGGGGAGGACGATAGCAGCCGCCGGACTTGGGGATGAGCTGGAAGGGTCGACGGGGATCTATCCTTCCTACCATCCAGCCAGGTAGATCCGCAGGGTGAATCCAGTATCGATATTGAGGAACGCCTTCGGCTGAGATGGCGGTTGGTTGAGGAGGCGGAAGCAGCCGAGAGATGGTGGGTGGAGGGAAGATGGACGACCGTTGCTGGTTATCGTCGATGAGAATGACGCCGAAGTCTTGTCTTGGTCTGAAAGCCGTTCGGGCATAGGAGTCTTCTTGGTCATAATCCCAACGCAAGTGGCTCTCGGAAACAGGCTGGGCAACAGGCTGAGCAACAGGCTGGGCAACAGGCTGATCAACAGGCGGAAGAACAGGGTACAGTGCTGGACGATCTCGAGATGAGGGGACGACTGCCGTGTCTCTGTGGGCCGGATCGAAGTCTATCCACTCTGGCGCTGACGGTAGTGGCATCTTGGGCTTTGGCGTTGTAAGCCGTGGCCCTGTCCTCGGCGGCGTCGGCGGCGGCGGCGACTGCGGCCTCGACGCTAATGGCGGCGGCCTCGGCCATACCGGCGGCGGCGGCGGCAATCTTGGCGGTGACGTCGGTGGCATTTCATCTTCCGGATGGAGGCAACCGTCCTCTCCAAAGACAAGCCTTACTTTGTGTCGAAACCCAGGCGTCTCGTACACTCGTTCTCTAGGTTGACCTGGCAGAAGTCGAAGGAGGTTGGTGTCCCAGAGGTCGTCACGCGAACCTCTCAACTCGAACGGTCGTGGTTGCGAACATGACCTCCCTTGGTTGGGCGAGACGAGGCCGTGGAAAAAGGCCATCATGGAACGGAGAGGACCTCGTCTCTGTGCGGCCTCTATATACCGCAATCTAGGTCTCCTTGAACCCTGCTCGGCGGAGGCGGAGGCGGCATGGTGCGGTTGTTCGGGGGTAGGACGGCGGACTTGGGTCTCGGGTTGAATTAGCGGAACGTTGCCGTATCCTGTGCTCGGTTCGGGAATGAGATAGCCATCTTCGTCGCTCTCGGGCGATGGCGTGGTGGGTTTCTTGGGGCGCTTGGGGTTGATCATGGGACTTCTCTTGACTGGAGAAGTGGTGTAAGACGAGTTGTCGATGGGGCCGGACGGCGGCTGTATGGCTGCGTTGCTGGCATCTTCAGGGTCCAAGGTGGTGGCAGAGATGGAAGCTGGCCATAGGGATAGGAAGAGGAGGGCGGCCTGCAAGGTGAGGGCGGCGGCGGCGCCGTGGAGGCGCATGATGGGGGGGGGGGGGGGGGGGGTTGGAGGTGTACCCAGGGTTGTTGTGGTTGTTGCGGTTGTTGGGTGGCTGGTGGTGCGGTGGCTGGTGAGGAGGGTGGGGGGGGGGGGGGGGGGGGGGGGGGGGGGGGGGGGGGGGGGGGGGGGGGGGGGGGGGGGGGGGGGGGGGGGGGGGGGGGGGGGGGGGAGTTTGATGTGTAGCTAGAGTAGTTGTTGTTGTTGCTGTTGTTGTGTTGCTGATGATGCTGATGCTGATGATGATGATGAGGAGGAGGAGGAGTCTTGGGTTACTGCCAAGGAAGACGGAGAGGAGGAATATGTATGTACTAGATAGGGGAGAAGAGTCGTCGACAGTATGTATGTATGTATGTAAGTAGAACAACACATGAAGCACGCCTTGGAAAGTGTTGAGAGAGGTGAAAGCCTATGATGGCATGGCCTTGTGCTACAACAACACATGGAGTACTGGCATAAAGACTATGTCATTAGCACAACTTCATGGGCTATAGAACATGTACGTATATATATATGTATATGTATACATATAACCTACATAGATGATGAAAGGGATTCTCGCATTCCATCCTCCAGCATCACGCAGTCTCCGGTCATGTTGTTTTCTTCTCCGCAGTGGACTATGTACATACATATGTATGAACGCAAGGGTTGCATCTTCACAGCTCATCTTTGCCTTTCCATGTATGTATATAATACGCGCACGAAGTTATAGATATGAGCAGGGATTGTTATATATATGTACAGAAACTCAACATCACTTCAATGGTGGCAGCGTCTGACGCAAGGTTGCACTACATATATGTACATACATAACTCAAGTGCCCACTATCAAGGTCCCGGTCTCGGTCTCCATCACCGGTGTGGCCAACGTCGAGCCAGATCCGCATCCCCAGTCCCTCCCCGATTGCTGCAATGACGGGGAGCTGGGCTGGAATGGACAACTAAGTTTGGCGAGACAAAAGGCCTGGGCTGATGGATGAGATGAATCAGTCAGGGAGGGCCTGTACATATAGAAGGCATATTATATATTCCTATAGCTCGATATCACGTATGTATGTATGTGCATATGATTAATGGCCCGTCTGCAATCATCTGTCGAAACCCCATCCATGAGGCCTCGTGATCTCAGCAGTTTGGTGGAAGACGAGAGGGGGGAAGTTTCCTTTCCGCCCGAGATGTCTTTTGATCCAGCAACTGACCGAGACATTGCTATGGCTGTGCATGTATGTATGTATGTACTGTATTTACAAGAACCAACTCCTTACGCTGTTATAGAAACATACATACATATGTATGTACATATAGTCTATTTATGTATGTGCAAAACAAGTCATCGCCTTTGTTGTGTGAATTGGTAGGAAGGGAGGTAGTTGGAACAATGCCGCTTTTCTCCTCGTTTCGAACAGCATCATTGTTGAACCAAACTTGCTTTTGCTCTGCTTCTTCTTCCTCCAAGACTCTCTTCACAATAGTCTTGAATACCCTGACAAGGCTATGCGTACATACATACATACAAGTTATACACACATACATATGTATGTGTGTCGATGTCTTGGATCATCTAACCCTCCCCCGCCCCTTGGGGGTAACCGGAACGGCGGTTGGCTTCATATGTATGTATGTATGTATGTATGTAGATCAGCCTCGCCCATCAGCCAAAAGATTACATCGCACATAAATCACGAGAAAGAAGAAGAAACGAGGAAACAAAAAAAAATAGGGAAACAAGTGCTATATATCAACCTCAACCCTAACCCCATATCTATGTAGTTTGCGGAGAGGTCCGTAGTTAATCCCTAGGCCAACTGCTATTTATGTATGTATGTATTCGCACATCATCTTCACAGCCAAGGTCTCAGCTTACCACCCACCCCAACCACTCAGCCTCCTGCTGTTACTCATAGTCATACACTTTCTTCACCTTCTCCTTCACCTTCACCTTCACCTTACCCACCCACCCTCCCCTACCTATTTAGCAACACATACATACATACATATGCGGACACGGATACGAAATCGTGTCCCTAAAAATGGCTGACACTGACTGACCGACTGACACCTTTCTTTTTCCCTGCCGTCTCTTCCTGTCCCTCTCCCTAGTTTTGCCCCAATGCCATGAACCATAGTCTCACCGTATATGTATGTACGACCGTTCCAATACCTGAAAGAGGTTACGAGACCCCTGTCACAGTCATCTTCAGCCAGTCCAGACTATTCCGACTTTCCACAACCCCGACCGCCTATCATCAACCCAGTCTATGTATGTACATACGAAAAAAAGGAGGTATTTATATCCCCGGTTCGTACCACCACACATCATCTTTCTCTTCACTCACTTCAATGCCATTGTTCAACAAACAATACAAAACAACCCACCGGAACTCTCAACCCTGAAACCCTTTCCCCCCCTTTCTCCACTCGAAATCACTCACAGATGGCGGCATCGTCGGTTCTAGGCCAGTCATATGACTTGCTTCTCTGCATCCTGGACTTCCTCCCCTTCGCAGACCTCCTCTCCATGAGTCTGGTCAACAAGCACATTCACTTCACAGCAGAGCGACACCTCTATTCCGCCGTCGAAACAAGCTGGTCATTAAACTCCACCGCCCCGACCGTCTTGCTATTGCGATCTATCCTCGAAAGACCGGAGCTAGCGCGTTATATCCGCCATCTGCGCCTTGTGGGTGATGGTTTCCAACAAGATGCCTCAATCGCCGAGCCTCCTGCCTGTCCTCTCGACGATGTCTCCTTCAGCAGAGCTTCGAAACTCATCCTCGACACGGGACTTTCGTATGCTAAATTCTGGCTGAGCGAGTTGAAATCCGGTACCGTCGATGCCGTGGTGACGACTCTTCTGATGATGACGACGCCTCGTCTGGAATCCCTATTCCTCGGCCCCAACTTCACCGTCAGAAGCCGAATCCTAGGCAAGATGCTCCAAACCGCCATGACGGAACCATCTGAAAGCCACCAGCTACCAACCTTCCAGAACCTGCGCCAAGTGACCTTCTCCCCCAGGTATAACCAACACCAGCAGCTGTTCGTCAACAACACAACCGAGGTCCTCCCCTTGCTGCAACTCCCCAAGCTTCGAAACCTGTCCGTCTCTGTCGACAACCCCAACCTCTTCGCCGGGCGGTTACGCGTCCCGCCGTCGTCGTCTCTGACGTCGCTCGAGGTTTTCAGGCTACGGGAGACGCCGCTGGTGTCGGTACTCGCTCCCCTCAAGAGTCTGGAAAAGCTGCATTGGAACTGGTTCTATCAGCCTGATCTCGACGAGGGTGTCAGCACCAACGTCATTCAGCTCAACGTCATGACGCAAGCATTCAACCAAGTCGGTCAGACGCTGACGGATCTGACTATGGAGGCGCAGACTCGTCCTTCCAACATGGCTGGCTATTATCACCAGCCTCCTCCGCTGGATATACAGGGGTCGCTGGACGATTTGAAACAGCTCGGCGAGCTGAAAAGACTGTCTATTCCGTGGGTCTTTTTGATGGGCTTCTCTGACTCTTCGGCGAAATGCTCGCGCCTTCCGCTTCCTCCGAGCCTCGAAGTCTTGACCCTGACAGCCGATTTGTCGGACCATGAGCAGTGGGAGTGGCACCATGACACTATCCTGTCTACCATCAAATCCGAGCTGGACCGTTGGACCCGGCCAAGCTCGTCGAAGCTACAACGGATCATTTTGCCTCTCCCACCCAATCATGACCAACTGTCGCATCAAATATTGCGGGAGCTGCAGGATATCGGCGAGGCGAGAGGTATACGGATAGAGTTAGCATAAGTAAAGGAGCAGCACTGTTGTCACGGGCCTAGGCAGTGTCTATTACCCTAACCCTACAACTACCTACCTACCTACCTAATGGAATAATGCAGCTCAAGTCGGATTCCACGTGACTGTCACTCACGTGAAAGCTCTCCCTCCTCAGTCCTCACCTTCTTTCCCCCCCAGCCCTCGCCTCCTTTGCTTCGCTCTTCTCTATGTTTCGCTCCTTGTGATGTGCATTATACTTTATGCATGATGATGGCACCAACATCAAGACGACTTCATCGGATCCTGCGTCAGTCCATCAAGGCCAGAACAAGCATCAGGTCAAAATGACTGATCAAAAACGGGTTGACGACGGGGATGTTGATGAGCGCCTTGGTCTCGGTACCTGTGGGGGACTCGGTGTCGTGTCTCTTGCAACTGTATGTATGCTCAAACAGTACATACGTCACACGCAGTGGCTTGTAGAGGCTCCTGTCTGAGCATCTCATCTCTTTGGAGTCGTCTTCACTTTTGAGTGCCAGAGTTACGTCTGTGAGTGACACTTCCAATAGAGTCGGTCACGTGGTTCCTGACACGGCCGCTGAGACTCAGCTTCTACTCCGCGTATAGGAGGAACCTGTGTTCTTACTCTTCTTCCACATCTATAAGAGTCGAAGCTTTTGCCCAGCAGCTAGCCTTCATCGTGATCGCCATCTGGACTGTTCATGTGAGTGCTATGCGTGCATGAACTACATGTAAGCTGACAGGGCAAAGGCGATTTATATACACGCAGCCTCGTCGTCAAGGCTGTTTCACTCAAGAAACCAGCATCGCCAACACGGCCTGACCTGGATCATACCTCGTTGAGTCGCCCCCGAAACTGCAGTCTCCTTCTACATGCTACAAGAGATCTACATACGGATATATGAAGGCCCGTCATCTTGAAACCTTTCGCCTCTTACCAACAGAGAAGATGTGGCTTTTACACGTCAAGTAGATAAGTTGAGACACGGAGGGGAAGAAGAAGATGGTGGATGGGTATAATCCGACGATTATGAATACATCTATATACAGTGTTATGTGAGTACCTATACAGCAGCACAAGTGACACAACCACGTCATAGATATGGATGCTGACATGCTGACGCCGGCAGACTTCTCTCTCTCTCTACGAGTAGCTGAAGTCCAGCCAAGTATCGGTATCGGCATCAAGTTGAGAGAAGATGGAGGTCTGGCCTGGTCCCCCAAGCCCGCCCCCATCTTCCCCTTCAGCCACACTCTCTCCGAGGCTTTAGCTGGCTGTGTATGTATGCACAGATTCTTCATCTCTGTATGGGCAAAACTCAGCCCCTGCTAATAGCAGTGAGCTCCCTTCAATCTCTCCTCCTGCTCTGCGCCACATACGTACATGTATGTATGCAGCAATGGCCGAAGCCTACTCCTCGACTCTTCCCCCCTTGTAATGCACGTCCTCAAAGAGGTTGAACTACACAATCTTCACCACAGACAACATCCCCTCATAGGGTGATGCAGCCTCAGCCATTGATGAAACGGTTACCATGGCTCCGGCTTCGAACAACGCAACTGCTGTCCAGAGATCAGGAGATACAGAGCGCGGATCTGCTTACGGTGACTACCCTATGCGAAATCCCCTTCTGAAGAAGCCCTGATGTCACCGAGAATAAGCTGCTGAACTTACTCCTGCTGCAGAAGTCATCGTCACCCTCATCCTCGTGTCGACCGCGTCAATCATTTACCTCGTCGTCTTCCTCATTTGTAGAAGACGGCATCCGAGACTATATGCTCCGAGATCGTGCCTAAGCTCTCTTCCAAGGCGGTAAGTCGCCATATTCTTCCTCCCCCTTTAACCAAGGAGAAACTCGACGTATGCATGAGTTGGTGTGTAATGGCTTCTCTTCAGGGAACGCAGCATCGAACTTGGCAACGGCTGGTTCACTTGGTTTCGCACCTTGTCCCGACTCCCCGACGCCTATGCCCTCCCTCGTCAAGGCCTGGACTCATACCTCTTTCTACGCTTCCTTCGCGTCTCTACCATCATCTGCTTGACGAGCATCCTCATCTCCTGGCCTATCCTACTCGCTCTTAACATCACCGGCATGGGTAACGAGAGACAGCTCGAGATTTTAACCTACAGTAACATCGACATCAGCAAGTTCCCTAATCGCCTCTACGCCCACTGCTTCGTCGGATGGACAATCTATTCCTTTGTCTTCTATACTATTATCCGGGAATGCATCTTCTACATCAGGCTACGACAGGCATATCTCGTCTCTCCGCGCTATACGAGTCGCATTTCATCTCGAACCGTCCTCTTCACCTCCATCTCGACCGATCTTCTTGATGAAACGAAACTCGGCTTAGTTTTCAAGGAACCGATTCGCCGGATCCGGTTCTTGAGAAGGATAAATGAGCTGGAGGTTCTGGTTAAGAAACGTGACGAGGCAGCCATCAAGCTCGAGAAGGCAGAGATAGATCTCATCAAGACGGTGAACAAGGCTCGCCTCAAGTCATCTTCCAACTCTGATTCAGGCAAGGAAGCCAAAAAGAGCCGTGTCGAAGAGCCATATATCCCTGCTAAGAAACGACCGTCACATCGACTCGGCTATCTCGGTCTCGTGGGCAAACCAGTCGACACCATCGAATGGACACGCTCTGAGTTGCAAAGACTCGCTCTCGAAAGTAAAAAGGCACAGAAGAGATGGCTCAAGGGTCGATTCGAGCCCATCGGTACCGTCTTCGTTGAATTCTCAACCCAAGCCGCGGCCGAGGAAGCGTATCAGGCCGTCAACTACCATCTTGGCAAACGATGCGTCAAGGCCATCGGCGCAAGACCAAGCGAGATCATCTGGAAGAATCTGGCGTTTTCTTCACGAGAGCGTCTCATCCGCAGGTACATCGTCTACGGCTTCATCACCGTGTTCCTCATCTTGTGGTCCTTTCCCATCGCTGCCATCAACATCATGGACAAAGCCGACAACTTGAAGACACTACCAGGCCATACATGGTTCAGTAACCTGTCCACGGTAATTCAGCCCTTTTTTCTTCCTCCCTTGCTCTCACAAACCCCATGAATATTCACACTCACATTTCACCCATCAGACGTCCATCGCCCTCATCAGCGGCCTCGGAGCCCCTTACCTCATACTCATCTTCATGTCACCCGTTCCCGCACTGATGAGGCTTTGCGCCAGGCTCTCCGGCGCACCGACTCTATACCAGGCTGAGCTGTTCACGCAAAAGGCGTGCTTTGCCTTTCAGTTCACACAGGTCTTGATAGTCAAGACCATCTCTAGTTCCATGATACCGACGATGACGTCCATCATACAGAATGCCTCGGCCGTCTTGCCGACGTTGAGAAGGACTCTTCCCGCTGCATCCAATTTCTATATCAATTACTTCCTCCTTGAGAGTGCGCCCTTCACCCTCGGCATTGGTCCGTTCCTCTTCAGGCTTTACTGCAGATATTATGCGAAAACACCTCGTGCCATGTTCCAGCTGTGGACGAGTTCTGTCCATCACTCGTTTGGCAGTCTGCTTCCGGTCTACACTACCATCCTCTGCATCAGTGAGTCTAGCCCAGCTCAGCGAAAGAGAAAATGACTCACAAGACCTGTTCCGCAGGCCTCGTCTTCTCTGTCATCGCTCCTCTTGTCCCTGCTTCAGCAACCCTGCTCCTGGCTTCGCTCTACTTTGCATATCGCTATGACATTTTCTTCGTATCGGACGGAGCCGTAGATGCTCAAGGACTGTTATATCCCCAGGCTCTCAAGCAGTTGTTTATCGGCGTCTACGCTGCTGAGATTTGCCTAATCGGCCTCTTCGCCATCTCAAAAGCGGCTGGCCCGACTGCTCTGATGACCGTCTTCTTCATCGCTTCCATCATATTCCACGTCACCATCTTCAGAGTTCTCGACCCCTTACTTTATAGATTTCCCGGCTCTACGGCAGCAGAAGAGCACATCTTGAAGGAAGACAACCCAGTAGAAACAAAGGGAAAACCACCAACTACCAACGGAAAGATCTTCAACTTCTTCAACCATGCTGTCGACGCTGAACTCATCCCCCTCCTCACCACCCTCTCGGAAGACGAACGGATACGATATACGACCAAGGTCGAAGTCGAGGCATACATACCGCCCTGCGTCACCAGCAAGACTCCCACCCTCTGGATCCCGGCTGACTCGGCGGGGATATCCAAGCAGGAAGTCGAGCTCACGAGTAAGATTGTCCCGATAACCGACCAGGGCGCTTCTATCGATGATAAGAATAGGATCAGCTGGGACGAGAAGAGTGCTTGTTCGCCTTTATGGAGGGAAAAGATTTACTACTAGACCTTCTCCAGCTGCAGCTCTCTCTCTATATCTGTATCGTAGCCCTCTCTCCATCATAGCCAGCCAGCTCAAGGGAATGCCCATGCTGACAATGTAGAGCAATTGCCTGCCCACCAAATCCGTATACAAACATACCTACATACAGCAACCCCGTCTTGACCAGGCTTCTTCTATCACCGTCGACGTTGCGAACCAGTATCATCAGCATCCACCTCCTCCTCCACCTCCTCCTCCTCCTCCTCCTCCTCCTCCTCCTCCTCCTCCTCCTCCTCCTCCGATCTAAAAATAGCCCAACCCTCAAAAGCTACTCCAACCAGCCAAATCTTTTTCATCTCCTCCCTCTGTAAAGCTCATCCAAGCTTCAAACCATACACATCACGTGATACCCTCCAAATCTAGCGTCGCAACACCACCATCATCATCACCACCTACGACGACACGACACACTGCTCACCAGTTCATCCCAACACACAAGGACCATCTTCCACCAAAACCATGCCAGCCACAACACCAACCACCTCCCGCCTCGCCGACAAAACCATCGTCATCACCGGCGCCTCCTCCGGCATCGGCCGCGCAACCGCCATCGAATTCGCCCGCGCATGCCCCGACAAGCTACGGCTCGTCCTCGCCGCCCGCCGCGTCGACTCGCTTCGCGCCCTGGCCGAGGAGATACGGCGCGAGTTCGGGCCGGGCGTCCGAGTTCATCCCGCGAGGCTTGATGTCAGTGACGCGCATGCCGTTCGTGGCTTTGTGGATTCCCTTCCTGAGGATATGAGGGATATACACGTCTTGGTCAACAACGCGTCAGTTTTCGACTTCTTCTTCTTCTTCTTCTTTCTCTACTTTGAATAGGAGCTGTTGAGGTAACATCATGTCTGTCCATCTTCTTACAGCGGCCTCGTCAAGGGCGTGGCAAAGTCTCCTGATATCAAGCAGGAGGATATCAACATCGTCCTTTCTACCAACATAAACGGCTTGATCAACATGACTCAGGCTATCCTTCCCATCTACCTCGCCCGCGGCGGCCACGGCGACATCATCAACATCGGCTCCATCGCCGGTAAGAAAACCCCTCCCCTCACACCCCCCCTTTCACTCCTCATCCGACTCCCTCTCCTAACAACCGCCAAAACCTTCAGGTCGCGATGCCTACCCCGGTGGCTCCATCTACTGCGCCAGCAAGGCCGCCGTCCGCAGCTTCACCGAAAGCCTTCGCAAAGAACTCATCTCCACTCGCATCAGGGTCATCGAGATTGATCCGGGCCAAGTCGAGACGGTAAGCTTACTTACATACAGAATGCCAGCTTCACATTCCCACAAGAAACGCACTCATTCATATGTATACTGCAGGAGTTTTCCCTCGTCAGATACGACGGTGACAAGGCCAAGGCTGATGCCGTTTACGCGTAAGTCATTCGCTTTCCAACCAGCCAGTGAACCATGATTGATGCCGCGACAGAGGCTGCGAGCCCTTGACGCCCCAAGACGTCGCTGAAACCATCGTCTTCGCTGCTGGCCGCCGCGAAAACGTCGTTGTAGCCGAATCGCTACTCTTCCCAAACCACCAGGTGAGACTTCCATCCGCAAGGCGTCAATGGGAATCCAAGTGACTAACGGCTCAACCTCTTTTCCAAGGCTTCGGCCCAGCACGTACACCGAAATACATAACCTTGCCTCTTATGTATGCTTTCATTGTGACTTCTTGTTAACCTTTCCTGAGCGATCCATCTCTCTACTTTCCGTCTTTCAACCTTGCCTTCTACACCGGCGACATTCGCAACGCCACCCATCTGCTGACATGTTCGAGAGTTTCTCTTGCCAAGCATCCACTTTGCCCAGAAGGCAATGCTCCCTTGCGGATCGAATGCGAGGCCTTCTTACATCGATTGACTTTTCTCTCCCCGGCGTCCGTTAAGGAGTCCGCTATGAAGCGGATCCTTGCCATCAGCGATGGCATCGCCGGGGTATCATACTTCGCGCGGAAGAATAAAAGGGGGCGACATTCACTGCCCAATTGTCCAACGTCACACGGCCATGGACGGGCGCTTGATGATAGCTGCCACTCAGAAGAAAATGTCACTTTTATACTGGACCAAGTCTTTTTCCCCATGTCGGCTTCAAGTCATATCCGAGACGCCACGCTGGTAAAAACTGCAGAGATGATGAAGAACACACGAAAAGCAAGGTAGGAGAGCGCTATGCTGGAGGCGGAATCGATCCGGGAGCACTCGCCCCGGCGCAATAGAACCGCCTCAGTCATCAGTATGAAGAAACAACGGGGAAATAGACTCGCCATAGTGGTTGCGACGGATTGCTTCTGCCAGCAGTGACGACAGGTCGAGAATCACCAGCTTTCCCGTCCTCATCGCCGTAACCTGGCTGATGGGAAAGCTGTTGGTGACGACAATGGTGTCGATGCACTCGCACGCTTGAAGCTGCTGCAGGCAGTCTCCCCCAAATACGCCGTGAGTGGCAATGCAGAAGACCTTCTTGGCAAAACCCTTCTTGACTACCGTCTCGGCCGCGGCAATCCATGAGCCCGGCTTGTCGATCATATCGTCGACTATGAAGACGGCCCGGTCTTTGACGTTTCCGACAAGAGTAATCATGTGCTCATCCTTGGTATTTTGGAAGGCATCGTCTTCCTCGTCAGAACTGGCCCCCGGATCGCCGCCGCCGTGACTATGGCGGTCGTGTGTGAAGAAGGAAGAAGCGCGAGACACCGTCATCGGGTCGTCATCCAGAACGACTTGTTCAGCCGACCGCTCGGGAGACGGGAAATTGTCCTCTACGAGGTGGCCCTGAACCAGACGGCCGTGTATAACCTCGCGCACGCGCTCGTCATGATAGTCCTGATCCCCGGTCGCAGAGACCCGGCGGGACGGTCGCGGCGGCGGCGTCTTAGTCGGCACAACGGCAGCCTTCGGACTGCTTCCTGCTGTCTTCAGAGGCGCCTCGACGTGACGTATTGGAGAGCCTCTAGCATCTGTGATTGTTCTTGAGTTCCTCGCGGGGATCGTCTCGCGGACAACGCTGCGGTCTTTTTCCGATTTCGGAGTAATGGGTTTCTCCGCACACGTCTCCACAGGGTTCAGAACCATGCTTGTCGTCATGCTAGTGCCTCGCTTCCTGTCCGTCGTTACCATGCCAAAGTTAAGCTTGAGAGCATCGGCAAGAGACGTGGCACGCTTTGTTCCGCCGGCGTTCTTGGAGACGACAACAGCTTCACGCCAGTCGGGAACATTGGCCCGAATCCACTTGGCAATAATTGGCTCGGCGTGAAGGTTGTCGACGGGACACTTGAAGAAGCCTTGCATCTGTGAGGCATGCAAGTCGACTGTGATTACATGCTTAACGCCGGCAACTTCTAGTAGATTGGCAAGCATGCGTGCGGTGATAGCGCCTCTATGAGACTTCTTCTTGGATTGGCGGCTGTAGGGAAAGTAGGGGAGAACGGCTGCAGGAAGCCATCAGCAACTCGTCAAGCGCCGTGCCGGAGTAACACAAACCAGTGATTTTGTTGGCCGAGCCGCCTTTGCAAGCGGAAATCATGATCAGAAGTTCCATGATCGAATCATTGACCCGAGTGCTGCCGGATTGCACGACAAACACATCCTTTTCCCGCACGCTCGTCAAGATCCTGACGCTCGTCTCACCCTGTTTCCCCGACCGTCAGCCAGCAGCTCGGGGCCGCCGACGGGTCAAGCTCACGTTGGAGAACTGTGTCAATTCGGCGTCGGCGACGTACATGCCCAGATGCTCGCATATTTGCCCTGTGAGCGACGGGCAGGAATTGCCGGCAAAAATGAGCGTGTTGCGCATCGTGGGCAGATGCAGGGGGAGGGAGATGAGGAGGAGGGTGGAAGGGGGGAGGAAGAAGAAAATTTTCGTATGTCTGCCTCAGGTTTGAGTGCGTGCTACAACGGCAGCACAGTGCCGAGTCCAATGCTGCAGGAACACACGATGGTGGTAGATCGATAGTTTATCCGACGGTTTACCGAAGCCATCAACTGCTCTCCTCTCCTCCCCTCTCTCCTCCGCTCCCCTTCATGAACGACTTCAAGAACGACTTCAAGAACGACTTCAAGAATGACTTCATGAATGACGATAAGAGGAGAAAAGAAGAAAATATCACAAAATTGTCTATCCTTCACCTTCATTCAATCATCCATTTATCGATATGGGCATTCCTCATCTGACGAGTAATCTGGAGCCTTTTGCCGAGCGTCACGCTCTACAAGACGAAACAGTCGTCATCGATGGCCCTGCTCTAGCATTTCACCTCCTGCATATCTGCAGAGTCAACGGCGCGTCTCAGCCATCTTATCGACTCATCGCTCAATCTACTCTGAGATGGCTAGATGAGCTTTCTAACTATGGAGTCACAGTGTAAGCGTAATCTCTACTTTTGTTATATAAACTCCTCAACTAAGTGTATCCAGTGAGGCCATCTACTTTGACGGACATCTCCCGTCGTCGAAACGTACTGTTCGTATGGAGAGACGGGTTAAGAGCACTGCTCAGCTTTCACGGCTCTTGTCGGAAAATCCAGAAGGCTGTCCGAGGAAGCAGATAGCTGCTGATGATAGAGAGCGGCTTGCAGATAACTTCAGCGACGACGCCTCCGGCTTCAGGCCGTACATGGAACCCAGCTTCTTCGTTCCAGCCATCGTCGATTCCCTAAGACAGAGCTCCAAATACAAGGACATCACCTTGGTCGTGCCTGACGAGGCAGACGCTTATTGTGCTGCTCATGTATCAAAACGAGGCGGCCTCGTACTAACATCAGACTCGGATCTGCTGGTATATGACCTGAGAGGGGCCAAGGTCGCCTTCTTCCGCGACATGACACTGGATTCCGACTCGCAAATCACTTGCTCCGTTTCTTCACCCGATCAGATATGCGAGAGGCTTGGTTTGTCGGTGTCTGCAGGTCTTCTCCGACTGGCGTATGAGCAAAAACAAGCACCTTATGCTACGGTACCGGAGCTCGTCCAGGCTTGTTCCCGAGCAGTCGCGAATGAGTTCCGATATCGCAAATTCAGCGAGGAATATCAACTTCTTTCGGAGGCCTCTCTCACCAACCCACCAGATTTCGGTCACTCGGTGGCTCTTGATCCAAGCGTATCAGAACTCGTTGTCCAGTTCAACTCGTGTCCTCCGACGCAGCGGAACAGCAATGATGACTTTCCCAGGATATATCTCCCCGTACTCATCGAGAACCCTCAGCGTGGAAGCGCCTGGGAGCAAACCACGCCCATCCGCCAGCTGGCCTATTCTCTACTGCAGTCAACAGTACCAGCACCGGATGCGTCGGTCTTGGAATATAGGCGGGTTCAGGAAGTGTCTCAGAGGGGGAGAAGGGTCGAGACGATTCCCCTTGACAAAGCCGAGCAGTTCATCGAAGAGACCTTGGATGTCATGGAGCGCATGAAAGAAATCGCACGTGCCTATCGGGTCTCACATTGGCATCTCATCTGCATTGCTCTCGAAGCAAACCACTGCCGGAATCAGGACAAACGGTCACTGACCTGGCACGTACTCCAACAGCAACACCAGCCATACATCGCCGCGGCCAGCAGGTTCAACTGGGACATGGTGCACTTCTCCGCTCATCTTCAAGCTACGCTCTACTCCTTTCGAATCCTCTTTCAGCTGCTGTCCGTCGCTCTACAAGGGCCAAACGAGTCAGCCCTCCCATCGAACGCGCGGCAAATGTGGTCTGAACTGCTACAGCTCCCGCCCCTGACCAGGTTTCCGGACATCAGTGATGCGATACACTTTCTTCTCCTGCCCAAGAAAGACGCACTGGTGCAAGACCTGAGCAAATCGCTTCACTTGGCCACAACATCTGCGCCAGACTCTGATCAAGGCTGGAAAGGTGTCAAGAAGCGGGCTGCAGGCAGTCTCAAGGACGCTCGTCCCACAGCGTCGGCTTCTAAGCCCGGCAATTCCATCAAAAGCAACATGTTTGGGCTCTTATCCAACGACTCAGACTGAACTCAAGTGCAATCAACGCTCAATCCCGCATCTGCCACAACTCCCGGCTGTGGTTAAATGATGCCACTCATCGCCGAAGCGCAAAAGTCGATTACTTTTATGCGGTTCCACTACCACGATCCATCATCATCCATGTCTTGACTGGACCGTGAATATCCTCCATCAGTTTAAGGAATGGGTCTGCCTCTTCCTGCGCATCCTTGGCATTTTGCAGCAACTCTTCCTGCGAGCGGCTACCTTGAACACTGTTGATGATGCGCCACGCCCGGCGGAACTCATCACGTATCAACACGATTCCATAGTGTGTGACGGTGCGGGCGACGTTGTGGTCCAGCTCAAATGGATCCTCGATGGCGAAAAGGTAACGGTGGCGCACTTCCTTCACCTCCGCTCCCTTCTTCAACGCCTTCTCTTGAGACGATGCCGGGTTGGCTTGAGGAATAGAGGCTGTTCGGCCCCCTTGTTGTTCGAGGACCGTCTTGGCACCGGTCCAATTCTTTTCCTGCTTCGTCAACAACCCGCCCTGCGTCCGCAGGCTCAAAACGTGCCTTCCCCAGTCAAACCCCTTGGCTATACCTGTACTCATGATACCGTTGTGAGCATAGTACTCGAAAAAGCCGCGGAGCAGGTGACCGATGCCTTCGCTGTTTCCATTAAGCTGGTTGGCGGCCGCGAGTTGCATTATCTGTTGCTCGTTGCGCCAGAATTGAATATCGCAGCCACGGCAACGAATCGTGGCCTCTATTTCGGCCGTCGACGGGTTCGAGGGAGGCGGCGGTGCGAGGTGCTGCAGATTGGGGCACACGAAGGGGTTTGCCACGTTGACAAGATAGTGCAATACCATCAAAACGTAGCCGTAACTGCTGAGGGTGCCGCGATAGCCCGAATTAATTCCCCGGACCTTGGCCCAGTGCTTGACGAAGAGCACCATAGGTCGGACTCGGGGGTCTGTGTAAGAGTAGCAGCGCAGGAGCATCGTGTTCTGCAGAGCGAGATGAGCCGAGAAGTTGATGTCGCACTGAACGCCGGCACCCGTCGTGGGGAACTCGAGCGAATCTCGATTTCTATCCCGCGACTGGCTTGATACTGTGACGAGACTGTGAAGCGCTCTCATGCTCATCACCAAGTCCACAGCTTCCGCCGGCACGGGAATCACAAACTTGTAGTCGGCTGGCCCTGTAAGAATTTTGCAAGGCGACGACTGGAGTAGTGATATGTACTCCGTAGCATTCGCGGCCTGGCTGGCGCTGAGCTTCCCCTGTTTGAAGGCTTTCTCCAGTTGTCGAGACATGTGGAGACCTTTGTGCCATAGGCTCACTATCTCAAAGTCAACCTGGCCATTGTAATTGTCGACCATCTTTGTCAACATGTTTCGTAGGTCCTTTTGTGCAACACCAGAGACGTATTGGTTCACGAGCAACTGCTGCACGGCGTCGGACGAGCACCTCGAAGCACGCCGCAGACTGTTCAGGATAACCTTGGCTCTAGCGTAATACTGCGTGACATCTTCATTCTGGCCTTGCTCAAGTAGAAGTAGTTGGAAAGATGGGATTAACTTTATTCTCTCCAGTGCCAGCTGTAGTTCGCGATTGAACGATGGCGGATCAACCCCGAACGTGCTCGCCAATTGGATTCTGTTCCAGGTGGCTAGAGCCTGGTCAGTCTGTGCCTCAAAGCTTTGTAGTGCTTCCTTTGCCGACCAGGTATCCCAAAGCTGTACGAGCTGCTCTCCCTCGACCTGCGTGTAAACACCAAAGAGCGACCGATGGTTGGGCAACTTGTAGATTGGCTGGAATGAGAGAGAGGGGTATCTGGCTAAGCGTTTCTGCAAAAGCGAATCCGAGAGACCGTGAACAAAGGCCTTACATACACCGTCCAGGATTGACCAGTCCGAGTCGGTGAACTCACGATGGTTTGAAATGGTGACGTCTCTCCCCCCTGCTCTGCGTAGAACTCTTTTCGCTAGTGCGTAATATGACGAGAGACTGTTGTCAGGACCTTGCTGAAGTTGGTAGCAACCCCCTCCTCCATTTTCGTCCTGGGCCTCTGTACGCGACGATGAAGCAGTGTTAGGAACGGTGTCGTCGGAGGTCTGGACGCCTCTTCCTGGCGATGCGGTTTCGTGTTCGTCATCTGCCAAGTCATCGGCCAAGCTATCCTCACCGCTTTCCCACTTCTGGCGCTCTGCGACGAGCGATTGTCGGAGAGGCTCGGACGGCCGTTGGCAAAGTTTAATGATGGGCACTCTTGCGCGGGGAAGAAGTCTGGCACCCAGGCCAGCATCGAGAAAGGCCTTCTCAAGCAATCGCGGAATCGGGGAATCCACAGCATCGGGCTGAGGTGTGGACAGGGGCGACAGCAAGCCGAGGTCCATGTCAGAAGCTTTGGTAGCGAAGCCAGATGATAAGCTCCCGAAGCATTTGAGCTCGACAGACTCTGCAGGAAAGTGCTGTTGCTGTTCGTGGCTTGAGATGACATGACGACATATAGTTTCAATGTGCCGGCGGAACGTTTCCTTTTCCCCAATCTCCGCTACGTCGATTTCAGATTGAGAAACGACTCGATAACAGAGAGCGCCCAGAAACTCGGCCTGAGCTGCGATGTCTCCAGGATTGGGACCATGTCGGCGATGCGGCTGCGAAGAGCTTGGGTCGTATGGAGGCCGCTGATGGAAGTGGATTCGACTATTTCCTTCCTGTTGTTGAAGGTTGTTGTTGACAGGTCGAGGTGGATTTCTGTGATGTGAATAATTGAATTGCTGGGGGTTATGACGAAAATCATAATGGGCTTGTTGATGAAGGGGTCGCGGATCAATTGGTATTGACAGCTGGGAGCTCAACTGTCGTCTCTCCGCCTGGTTGGGACGCCGTTTACTTGTTCTCGGAGATTGATCCGACGAAGGTTGAGCATCAGTAGGCGGATTGCTGGCGAGAACGAGGCTGCGGAGACGATTCTCCAGGTTGGCTGATGCCAAAGGATCAAGATTTTCCGACGCCATCGTCGTCGCTTGTTTAGTAGACTCCGGTTACTCGCTCGTAACAGAGGTCGGAGTTGCTCCAAGGCATATTTGATTCGCAGTTGGATCAATCAGTCAGCCAACGGGATGCATATCATGGATGGGTAAGTAGCACATGAGAGGCAGAGGTAGTGATTGGTTGGTTGCTCGGCTGGTTGGTTGGTCCCTGCAGAATGAATGGACGACCTGTCGATCGTGGAGGACTGGAGGTACATCAGTTGATGTACAGATAGAACTCCCGGAGCTTGGACCTACATATTACTGGCTATTGTCTCGTAGCGCGTCGCTAGGCGTACACACAGTGTGGAGGAGCTGGCGGATGCCCATCAAGGTCAGATGCGTACCGTGCATTCTTATGCCTGAATGGCAGCAAACATCCTACAGTCAACAAAGGAGCTATCTGTACTGTCCTACTACCATGCTCAACCACCCCCCCTCCTCTTCCACCCGCACACAGCCTTCCTGTAGGCTATTGAACTCGCAGCAGCATCATCATCGCCTCGTTCACCCACGACTGTCTCCCTTTGTGCTTTCAGTATCCACTTGCCAGGGACCTCTCATCACTCTTCGTCGATATTTTTATTATCGCCTCACCGCCGGTCTGCGACAACTCAACTCCTATCGTCGCCGCTGAAACGCTTCTTTCTTCTCGTTGGTACCCGAGAGAAGCGCTTCAAGGGCGTTTCCGTCGTCATGAGCGCCCCTCCGCCGGGGAGCCAGAATGGCGCTCCTCCCCGTAACCGAAAGAAGCCGAATCCGCTGCGGCCGATGCGGAAACAGCCTCGGCCGGCAAATCCTCCCGTTGCGCCCCCTCGGAAAGCGCCCCCCAAGTCGAGCCAGAAAGCGACTCCTCCTGCTACCGGCGCTCCCGGCATTGAAGAGCTTCGCAAAAAATACGGAGGCTGGTCGGAGCCAGCTCCGCAACCCGTCAGCGACATTCCCATCATGTTGACAAAGAAATCCATCATCAACGGGGCGCGTTACCACCTCATGAGATTCTACCAGTCCAAGATGAACGACAAGCCAGTCGATCCCACCGACCAAGATGCCTTCGCCCGCCCGGTCACCCTACACAGACGAGATCCTCGACAACCCCCGCCGGGAAGACTTCCCAAAGTCGAAGATCCGGAGCAAGAGCAGATAGATGAGAAAGAAGTCGAGCGCTTGGCTCAAGCCAAGGCTGAGCGAGAAGCTCAAAGGGCTATCGATCAGGCCAAGATCGCACCTGTCGCTAAAGAGGTCAATCCGAAGAGACCCAAGAAGCAAAAGGAAGAGAAAGTCATGTTCAACAGGGCACCCAAGACGGAAGCCGCCAAGAAGGAGTCCGATATTCGTTATGAGGAAGCGTTACCGTGGCACCTGGAAGACGCTGATGGTAAGAATATTTGGGTTGGAACATACGTCGCAGCCCTCTCCGAGTCTACCGTTGGCTTCATGATCGATAAGTCTGTCTTTCGTGTCGTGCCTATTGAGAAGTGGTACAAATTCACGTCGAAACCACCTTTTCAGCCCTTTACCATCGACGAAGCAGAAGCCTTCATGAACAGAAAGATGGACGTTGGTAGATGGGTGATGAAAGACGAGGAGAGAAAGGCAGGCCAGAACGATCTAGAGGCAACTCGTCGTCTTTTGTACGGACGCGGTCAAATGGTCAAGACCGAGAGCGACACCTTTAAGGCCGCATCGAGACTCGAGAAGCTGGATCACGATGACCTCGACATATCCGGCGACGAGTTTCAGGACGACGACGAAGCCCCGCACTTTGAGCGTAACGACGATGAGGACACCAAGGAATCGAAAGAGAGGATCCGCCGCGAACAGCTGGGAGCTAATCTCTTTGGAGACGGGGACGAGCAAGAAGTCGACAAAGAGCTTCAGGAGCAGCTTCAGGAGGAGCTCGAGAGGCAAAAGTACGGCAAGGCGACCAAGAAGGCGCTCATCAAGCGAGACCGCGAGGAAATCTACGAAAGCGACGACAGCGCGGAGAAGCCCTGGAGCAGTTCTGTACGTCTCGCCATCTCTACCCGATTGTCTGTCTGCGGAACGCTAACAGGCATAGTCCGACGACTCGAGTGACGAAGAGCAAGAGGAGGGCAAGCAGGACGATAAGAAGGAGTCGGACGATAAAAAGGAGTCGGACACTAAGGATGGCCAAGCCGGAGCTAAGGACAAATCCAAAGCTGCCGCTTCGAAAGGGACACCCACTCCTCAGAGCAAACAGAAGCCAAGCGATGCACCAAAGAAGGGTAAGTCCTTGAAGCGCGCCGGTTCGCCGGCCCTGTCCGAATCCAGCGGGAACGAATCGTCCCGCAAGAAGATGAGGAAGACGGCTGCTCCGGCTGCGGGAAGTCGAGCGGGCACACCGTTACCGCAGGCCAATCCCCTGCGTCGTACCAAGGCCGGCGGCGACGGCGAAGCAACCGCTGGCGACGTTTCGGACGGCGCGGGTCCGAGGAAGAAGCCCAAGCTCGCCGACAGCAGAAAGGGTTCGCCCGCGGTATCGAGAGCAGGCAGCCCGAACCCAACGCAAGGTGGTGGTGAGTCGTTTTCCCGGCTTCTGCAATCGCTCTTGAGAGACTGGCTAACGCAGCTCCGTTCACAGGTGCGTCGCCAAGCTATCAGTCTGGCGGAGTCATCGAACCGTGGGAGATTCTTGAAAAGATCCCGCCCGATGGCATTGCCATCAGCGACCTTATCAAACCTTTCCACGGTCGTGTGGGCGACCGACCTGAGCAGATGCCCAAGGCCGAGTGGATCCAACTCGTGAAGCAGCTTTGCGACTATGGACCGGATAAGCGCCTGCGACGACGCAAGTGAGTGAATTGGTGGAGGAGACTCCATAAGTTCTAGATGTCATGCGGCTAAAGAATAGCTACGACCTTACGTTTCTGGCGGAAGCATGCTCAGAGCAGGGCAGGTTTTTACTACAGTACTGAGGCTCGAGGACACTAGTAGCGGCATCCAAAAGCAGATGACAGCGCAAGGGGTTGGACATAGCATTACGAGCTTTTCGATTTCAGGGGAAAGGAAGGAGGGAAGGGGGTATCATGGTGTGAGTTCATTGATGCTATTCGTCCATTTGCCAAGAATATGCCAGTGCCTTGTTCCTCTCTCGCTTGTTGATTGCCTTAAAGCGAAGTGCCTCAAAACCATTGCTGCGGTCGACTCCATCCCAACGGTAACCAGGCTTGATACCGTAGCGGTTGGGGGGCGCAGCGCCCGCGTAGGTCGGATGCCGTTTCGACGTCTTCTTGCCAGCTCCGACAGCCTCGCTCTTGTCGCCCAAGAACTGCGCTGCAGGGTCATTCCACCTTTCCTGATCCTTCAGCTCCTTGTTCATCTCTTCGTCGTCTGCCTTGCGAGCAAATGGCATGTTCCTTGCGTCTGAAAGTTGATCTTTCCGCTTCCGCGCCTCAACGAGTTGCGCCTCGCCCTTGAGAGCCTCCTTTGCCTGAAACTCCTTCTGCTCAGCCTCTAACGCAGCTTTTCGGGCCTCGGCTCTTTTCATGGAGATGTCGATTCTTCGACCTGTGGCATCGCGGTAGACAGTTCCCTGCTCCTGAGCCGTTTGGCGGTAGGCCTCGAATTCCTGCTGCTCTTGGCGTCGTCGACGCTCGAGCTGGGTCTTGACGGCAGCGGCGGTCTGAAGACCTGCGTGGGTGCCGTCGCTCATCATTACGGCGTCTTCGATGACGGGGGCTTCGTCTTCTGCAGCTGTGGCTGCTTGTGTTTCGGCAACGGCTGCGGCGATGACGGCGTTTGCGGCGGCCTCGTCTGCCTTCGCGGCTTCCGATCCTCCTACTCTCTTCCAACCGCTCTTCTTGGCCTTGCGGAATTCGGCTGTCGTTCCGGCGACGGTGGTCGGACCATCTTCGTCTTGTTCGTCATCGCCTTGCTGAGGGCGAGCCCATGCGGAGTCGTCGTCGTCGGTGATGAGTAGACCGGAGGGATCGTTACGTTTCCGTTTGCGCTTCTTGGAGGATGATTTTGGATCTGCGACGAGGTAGCGGGTTGCGAGGTAGTTGGCAAGGTTTGACGACATGCTGGAGGTTGTTGCTTGTTGTCGTTGATAATAGGAGACTGTCTCGCTCATCCCTTTGAGTGCGGTAACGCCGCATTCTAAGTACCATAGCAGGGTTTATCGCCAATCATATATCGCGTAGCTAGTGGTACTTATTTTTGTACGAAGAGAGCTCTACTCGCGAAGTACCAGCTATCAAGCGCTATACAAATCGCGACTAGCATTTTGCCAGGCGATAGCTGTATCTTTAAGCTTAGTCACTCATGTGGATCTCAGTACTTAGAATGCGGCGTTACCGCACTCAAAGGGATATGTACACCATCGAGTATTGATAGTTGCACACTCCCACTTGAAGTCTGACATAAGCTCGACGAATATGCGTAGACCGGGGTGATGAGGCGCCCCGTTAGTAGAATACGGATTCGCAAAGGGATTTGGCGCCAAATCAGGCCTGATGTGTCTCTATTGGTGATGGCCGGCCACGTCAAGCCGGTCTCTAGCAGCTCATACATAGTATACGGCTCTACGGTCGCGGCACCGGAACATGCTCAGCTGGCTCACGATATTATTCGCTTGCCGTCCGATCCAGCCTGGCACCACATGAATCTCCGGAGACCTCAACATCAGTCCGCGCTGTGCAACGACGGCGCCCTTCAGTCGCCTTCATGCCACCCGTTCAGGATGAGCCGCCACAGGAACCGATACAGGCTCTACCTGCGGCTGCGGCTGCGGCTGCTGCTGCTGCTGCGACGAAGCTCACCAATATCAGACACTCGACGCCTAGCATGGAATCTTTCACCTCAGATCCGAGTCTCTTGTTCCGGAGATCGAACCCGTCGGCCGCATCCCTGTATGCGTCGACGTTGTCGCCCCCTACTTCGAGACCCATGTCCCCTGCTGGGAGAGGCTCGCCCTCGAGAGTGCTCTCCGGCAGTGTGCTCGACACCTTACCCGGTCGCGTGCCTCAGGACAGCGCCTCTAGCAAGCCGGGGGAGCCCCTAAACTTGCTGCTGCACTCATTCGTTCCCCACGTCGCCGTCTACGCGTCCGAAGACACGGAGGCGCTAATGAAGGAAAAGGGGCTTCGCGATGGCTTATGGCAGCTCCTGCGTCCTTTTGGCGAAAAGGTTCAGGGCAAGGTGACTGTCCGCGACAGCAACGGCATAAGCCGTACTTATGACGACTTCTCAGTTCGCTTTACTAAACTCGGAGACAACGTCGGACATCCGGACCCTACGGTTTCGGGGACTGGTCCTTCGCAGGCATCAACGAGTCACAACGGCGACCAAGAAAGTGCCACCAGGGATCGCAAGATTTTGAATGATGTTGAGGCCGTTGTTGAGCTTCACTTGTCATACGCCGAGCAGCAGTCGCTTCCAGCTTCTCACCGGCGCTACTCTGCCAAGGTTGTACAAGACTTGGAAACGGCATCTCCCTATTATAGCTTATATCTGCGACGTCTCCTCTCTGGATTTTCTATCACGCCGCATGAGACATTTGCGCATCCGGTAGCTTGCATCGTTGCCATCAGCTCCAGAAACCAAACTCCGATTGAAGAGCTTAGAAGACTCTACACGGAGACGAAGCAGGGTAGCAGCAAGCTACCGCCATGGGTGGACAGTGATTACCTCCGCTACTACGTCTTGGTGCATGATGAGGAAAAGGACGACATCACGAGGTCGATGACTCTCTTTGAACAGATGAAACGTCACCTCGGCCTCCACTGCCACCTGCTTCGCCTTCGCTGCAGTCAGAGCGTGGAGACGGACGATGACAGTATACCTCTGCCGCGCAGCGAGTGGATGTCAGCTGCCGAGGAGTTGGCGCAGATACGCATGAGCGAGAGCATGGAAGAGTTTGAAGATCCCACGCGATACATGTTCGAGTCTGACGCTACCGCTCTACGGATGTTCGTACGGGAAATGGTGACACAGTCGATAGTACCGACGATGGAGAGACATATCTCGATATGGAACGACCAAGTAGCATCTCGGCGCAGAGGCATCACCGGTCGTCTCATGACCTTTTCCAGGAAATGGACCGGCTTGGGAGGCGGCTCCCGATCAACGTCGGGGGGCACCGGTCTCTCTAAGGACAACTACGACACGTCCGGCTTCTACCCTGCCGATTCCCCCGAAGCCATCATTAGGAGACTGGCCGACTATGCTTTCATGTTGCGAGACTGGAAGCTGGCCTACTCGACGTACGACTTGCTAAGATCGGACTTTAGCGAAGCCAAGGCCTGGAAATACCACGCTGCCGCCAACGAAATGTCGGCCATCAGTCTCCTGCTGATACCGCAAAGCTTAACCTCCAAGAGTAGGGCCGAGACGGTCAATCAAATGCTCGAGTCAGCCTTGTACTCGTACGCAACACGCTGCAGCGCCCCGTATGGGGCATTGCGAAGCCTCACGCTGGGTTATGAGCTCCTCCGGCTACGCGGCGGATCGAATATTGACGATGCGGGCCGATGGGGACTTCGTCTCCTCGAAACCAAGATTCTGGGCCAAGTGGGTGACGCTCTCCTGAAGGAGAGGCTGGCAGTTTGCTACGCCTCTAAAGGCAGTGTCGCAAACCTGAGCCTCGGAGGCCGGCACCGCAAGTCGGCCGTCTGGAGCATACTCGCGGCCGACTCTTGGTGCCACCAAGCCAAGTATATACCCGCTCAGCGATGCCTAGAGGAGGCTCAGAGGGCGTACGAATCTTTGCCGCACAAACAGGGAGTGTCAGGCTTCGGAAGCGCGAGGTCGTACGTCCGGTCTTTGCAACAGGACCTCGCGGAGAAGCTCCAGCTTGGCGCTGAAGATGCGACGGGAACGGCAGAGGATGAACCGGAGGAGCTCATTGATGAGGAGAGTGAAGCCTTGACGGACACACGGGCGAGGAGGATCAGCGTCGGTGCTGGAGGTGCCATGTTTGAAACAGCACCGCTTCACGGGGATGAGCCGGGGGAGACTGTCATGACGTCACCAGGGGCGAGTCAGGCTCAGGAGGGCTTTGGTTGAGAACGAGCTTGAGTTGGCTACGGCTTCTCTATGGTGTGAAGCTTGGGAAGGCTGTCGAAGAGAAGGAGGTTTGGAGTTTCTCGGAGGTTGCTGTAAGTCGCCCAAGCTCGGATTATTGCATAGCGAGGTGGGCTGAGGCAAATGTGTCAGCAGGCCATTCATCCGTCCGTTCGTCTGTCCGTCCATCCATCCATCCATCCATCAACACGGTAAAAGCCTCTGGGAAGAGCTGGGAGAGAACGAAGGAAGACAGCTTCTATGACGTCGACGGTTCAAGGCAGAAAATGGGCGAGCTTGCCGATTATCTGACGAAACATGACGGCAATTTCCGCAAGTAAATAACAGCCTTTGCTCCCTTCTCTCCCCTCAAGACTGACCTGAGCCAGAGCCCGACTGCCAGCTCTGTACTCGGATTTTCGACCTCAACAAACTCTGAATCCGGACGGCTATCGCGCTAATGTCTCTGCTTGGCGCGGCGCTCTCGCCCGTCTGGCCTCGTCCGGACTTCTTGCAAGTCAAGGCTCAGGCGGCAGCCTCCTGGTGTTGAGTCTCGACAGCTCGCTGTTACGATCGCTCGAAAGCCCGCAATACGGCCAGCCACTGGCTCTAGGCGCGGTGATAGGCGAGGCCGTTTCGGCTCGGGATCTCGTTCTCTTGCGCGACTTCCTCCATTCGCCGCATCCCATTCGTCAACGAAGCTGGACTGAATTGCCATGGAGTGCCGTGGCTTGGACGCTGAGACAACTGGGCTTCACGGCTGTCTCAGGAGAGGATGTGCTTCCTACGGGGAAGTACGTGTTGGTGGAAAACTTGGAGGCTGCGACCGAGGCGCTGGCCAAAACGACGACGATGGCGCATGACGCGTCGTGGCTGAGTCGCGTCTTCACCAAGGCCCAATTCCGGTCGGAATTTTCGTCTCGCTTGTTTGACGACCAGAGACTCTCAGATACAGATGTGGACGTCCTACTTAAGTTTCTGTCCCGTGATAAGAAGATGATTGAATACGACGGACAGACGATTCGGTTTCGAGCTTCGGCCGACGAAGCAAGCGGCATCACGGAAGAAGACGCGGCCGTCGCCTCCATCAAAGAGCTTACTTCCAGTCTCAAGCACCAAATTGCCCTCCTCACCAGCCGAATAGACGATCTCAGCGCCGAGGCCAAGAAGGCCGTCGTCGGTAACAGCCGCATCACGGCGCTCGGAGCACTCAAGTCCAAGAAACTTGCCGAGTCGTCGCTTAGCAAGCGCTACGCAACACTCAGCCAACTGGAGCAGGTAGCCTCCAGCATCGAACAAGCATCAGATCAAGTCCAGCTGGTGAAAGTGATGGAATCGTCTGCCAGTGCGTTGCAGAGTCTCAACGCAAAGGTCGGCGGCGTCGAAAGGGTGGACAGCGCCGTCGATCGTCTCAGGGAGCAGATGAGCGGGACGGATGAAGTTGCGGCCATATTGGCCGAGTCGACGGGCGCGATCGTGGACGAGGCTGAGATTGATGACGAGCTCGAAGCATTGGAGAAGGAGGATGCGCAGGAGAAACAAGAGGTCGAAGATGGAAAACAGAAGGAAAGAGAGGCGGAAACGGCGCGCGCCGTGATGGAAGAGTTACCCTCTGTTCCCGTGACTGATCCGGACGCGGCTCAGACAGAAAAGGTCATGGAGCCGAATGCGTTGTGATGGTCGTGACGACACTGGGGGGGCCGTTCTGGAGGACGTCTCTGGATATGCATGTTTATATTGGTCCGAAAGACGAGCACGAGGCGTTTGGAGCTGTCACCACCTGGACAGACACAACCGGGTTTACTTGAGGATTATGCCCCTGACGGGACTGTATATAGATATTTCCGTATCTCATACAAACTACTATATGGTCATATCGAGGCTATTGGTGGTGAAAACACACAACATGGTGTATTAGATTTAGAAGCATATCTCGTAAAGGTCGTGAGAAGGTTGTACATATCACGCACATTTATGGCCAAGAACGCCTATTCTCACATCCTCGAGCTCAACCAACGTCAAGAATCATTCAAACTATGCAATGGTATCAATCAAGAAAAAGAGGCAAATTTTGAAGCCATCGGGAAATCCCGCGAAGAGAGGCCTGTCAGTCCCATCATAAGACACACGGTCGAGGAGTATATCTACAAGAAGAACGATAGCACGTCATGTCAGCTGATAGGAACAAGGCAGAGGTTCGTCTCCGGATGCAGCCCCGTCCTTGGCAGACGGCGACGCAGAGCTGAGATGGTGCTGGGCGCTGTTGCCCACGTCTGCCTTCTCCTCGGTGCTGCCGCCCGGGTCCGGTTCCGTGTTGGTAGAGTCGTTGGCTTCGGCCCTTGTGGTCGCTTCCAGCTTGCTCTTCCGCGCACTGGCAATCAAGTCTCTGAACGAGGAATCATGCTTGGCGGCCCAGGCAACCGTATCGAAATCCTTGTCCTTGACGGCCGCGGCTGACACCAGCCTGGTGGAAAGTGGTGCGCGACCGCCCTGTGTGCGTTCCCATAGATCCAAGTCCTGCAGCAGATGGGAACGCTTTTTGGGGTTTGTAGCATCGCAGTTGGCGTTCCAAAGGGTGAGCCACTCCTTGTGACGTCTTTCCAATAGTGCGCGCGGCCCCTGGCTTGATATTCCCAGCTCAGTCAACTTCTTGCGCAGGGCGTTTTCTCTGAGTATGGAGTAGTTGAGAGCTGGTAAGCGGTCGGGTGGTTTGTCCTTGCTTCGCTGTTGGGAAGACGGTTTCCCGTCGTTGCTTCTGCTTCCGCCTTGGATGGAGGGTCCTGGACACGATTCCAAGTGTTGAAATACTTGCCATTCCTTCATACACCTCTGGCAGACTGGACACGGCACAAGGCCCTCGGCTGCCGCTGTTGTGACATGATTAGCGACTAGTGCAGGTAGGACGGCAAAGGGGCTGTACCATCGTCGGGACGAAAGTCATCGTCCTCATCTGAAGCTGGCACAAAATCTTCCTGCGACTGCACCGGTGCAGCAGCAGCAGCCTTGCTCAACCTTGCCGAGGTCCTCAACCGCTTATTGGGCCGCGACTGAGCACGGTCTTTTTCTCCTTCTCTTTCTTCATCATCACCGTCGTCAACATCTTCAACCTTCCTCTTGCCCCTAGCCAGTGCCAGCGTAGCCGACCGCGCGCTCGAGAAGCAGTTTACAGCTTCCTCCGCCGTCCAATTTCTTCGCAGTTTGAGTTCCTGATCCGGAGCACGGCACAGGGGGCATTTGCCCTCGTTTAAGAGAGCTCTTCGGATGCAAAGCGAGCAGAATGTGTGCGAGCAAGATGTTATCATGGGGGTCGCGAAGAAATCTTTGCAGACTTGGCAGCGTAGACTGGCTTCGACGGCTGCGAGGCCGGATAGGGGGGTTGAGAGCCAGTCGCTGGGGTCGGGGACATTGTCGATGGGCATTGGTGGTTTCCTTCTTTTCTTCTCTGATCTTCTCTCTGGTTGTAACTTCTTCTTGCCGAAGCGAGCCGTAGGAGGACGGAGGAAATTATGTAGCGCGTTGATGAGACGAATGGCGGCGCGACTTTGCACAATGAGTGGCGTTCCCTTGCTAAAGGCAGATGGTAGTTCGCTGCACCCCGTTAGTTGACTGCGTAGGCACTTACAACGTGCGTCTGCATGCACTTATCAGGGATGAGTAGATTGCTATATGCAACAATCGGTGCGTGTCAGGGAGTCTTCACGTGACAGCGCGTCACTGCTCTTTACACGTCCGAACCTTTAGACCATAGGTAGGTACCTAGGTAGGTATTCGCGTGATACCCTGGAAAACCACCACCATAGCTTCTCTCGCAAAACCCCTATAGGCCATGGACGAGCCCACAAAGTTCCTAGCCGACCGGCTACTGAGCCAAGAGCGTCCAGTGCGTTCTTCAGGGCAATTCTATAGTTCCCGCTGACATCAACTTTTCCAGATAACCTACCGCGAATTAAGTCGAGCGCTCAATGTTCATGTGAACACGGCCAAGGGGTACGATATCCTGGCTCGTTTACGCTGTCTTCTCTCAATATCTTCTGCTGACGGCATCTCCCTTTGAAAGCCTGCTGTATGACTTTAACAAGAACCAAAATGCCAAGCGCGCAGGCTCGATACATGCGACGTATCTGCTCTCTGGTGTCAAATCGCTAAAAGCTCCTGTCGAAGAAGCAGACGAGGTGCCAAGTAGCTCTGCGCCAGAATCTCTGACCAAACCGCCGCCCACAATGACCCTCACGCTTGTGGGGGAGGAAAAGCTTGAGGGTGAGTTGAGTCTGAGCTTCAGTAGCAGGGTTTGCGCTGACCCAACACCCAGATATTCTGCGCGAATACCGTGAGGTCACGTCGATTCACATCTACAGTCTAGCTGCGAGTCGGCAAACAGACGTCGCGGTACTCGCAGACATTGCGAACTCTGTGTCCGAAGCCCTCAAGGACGAGTCTCCCTCAGACACCAGCAAGTATGGAACCATCACGAATCCCTTGGTGCGCCGCCGTCGGAATCCCCGGACGTCACTTGGTGGCAGTTCAAAACCTGTCCGTCAGGGGAGACCAGCTCAAGTCATCAAGGCAGAAAAGGAAGAGACACTATCAGAGGCATCGTCCAACGATGCCGCAAATCCAACGAGGCGTAACAGCACACCAAAAGCCGTTCCACAAGGAAAGTCTCAATCAGAAAAGAACCAGACTATCAAGTCTGAAAAGCAAGGCTCGGCAGAACCATCAGCCAACGCAAGCAAAGCCGTCCCCACAACCAAGCGAAGCAACAGCGGAAGCATCATGCAATCCTTCGCAAAGGCAGCTGCCAAGCCACGCTCCAAGCCGAAAACCCCAGTCAAGGAAGAAACGCCGGCTGCCCTGTCGGACGACGGCGAGGCTGACGACTCGGACGTCTTGCCTCCGTCCAGCAAGAGAAGCAGTGCAGCAGCCATGGACGCGGCGATGAAGAGGAAGAAGGATCGCGCTGATGAGCTGAAGAGAATGATGGAAGAAGATGACGATGACGAGGATGATGATGATGATGACGACGACGAGCCTGACGCCAAGGATAGTCCAGCAGACGAAGACCAAGAAATGGTCGATGTCGCCGAGCCAAAGCCTGAGGAAAAGGTGGCAGAGGAGGTGGCGAGCAGTGGAAACGGACGGCGACGGGGCAGACGAAGGGTCATGAAGAAGAAGCGCATTCTAGACGAGCAGGGGTATATGGGTAAAGTCTCTTTCGCCATCATGCCAAGACTAACGAGAACTGACTTCTCTTCTTCGCAGTCACCATCCAGGAAGCCGGCTGGGAATCCTTTTCCGAGGAAGACAGCACTCCACAGCCGCCTGCCAAGAAGCCCACGCCATCTTCAACTCCATCTTCCACCACGGGGACAGCAAAGGGAAAGAAGGCCACAGGCAAGGGAAATATCATGTCGTTCTTCTCCAAGAAATGAAAAGAGGTCACTTGTATTCATCGAGGCTGGCGCCTTTGGAGAAAGTGGCCTGCAAGTCGTCATAATACTTCCTATCCTCCCGCATTCTCTTCAGCAGGAGACCCAGCCTCTGCACCCCCTGAACGAGAGCATCTTCCTCTTCCCACGCAAAGCACAGACGAATCTCGGCTTCGAACCGCGTCCGTCGGTCATCACCCCTGACCTCGAACATGGTCCCGGGGCCGATGACGAGGTTGGCGTCCCGCATGGCCGCTTCGGCGATCAATTTCGGTGGCGGTAGCGGTGTCGTCGTCGCCGAAAGCCAGACGAAATACCCCCCGTACCAATCCTCGTCGTCTCGGGCGGTGATGCCGAGGGGCGCCAAGTGTTCCCGTATAGCATCCATGAGAATTCGATGTCTCCGCTGTAGCGACGGACGAAGCTGGTCCTCAATGTGCCTCTCCAGCTGCCCGTTCAGCACCAAGTCTGTCAGGACAGCGGCGCAGAATTGACTGGGCGCCCCGCCCGAGAGCGTCGAAGCCGTATCGCCCAATCCGCGGACGAAGGCGGTCGAGGCCTCCACCCAGCCGGTGCGCATCCCCGGCCCGACTATCTTGCTGAAGGAGCCGTTACTTACGGCGTTGCCGAAGGGGCTGTCGCTGCTGGCGAGGTCGATGTCGCATAGCCGCGGTGGGAAGGGCGCTCCGGGTCGGGCGTCGCCTTGGAGAGGCCATGTGAGGAAGTCGTAAACGTCGTCGCTGATTATCAGGGCGTCGTGCGCTCGGGCTAGGCGGATTAGAGACTCTCGTCGGCGGAGAGACATGGTTATCCCGGATGGGTTGGAGCATGTCGCGACGCAGTAGATGACGTGTTTGTAGCTCTTGCGCGTCGGTCCAGACACCTTGAGCGGCTGCAGCTGTTCCGTCAATGTAACGGCACACACACAAGGCAGATGGGAGGGAAGGGCTGACTGACCTTTCGCGATGGCATCACCTCGTTATCCATCTCTGTAATCCTCTTCTCAAGCCCATCAACATCAACCCCCTCCTCATCCCCCGGCGCAGCTCTAAGCCTGCCCCCAAAACCAGCATCCTCAAAGATGCCACAAGCAAGGTGATAGCAAGGCTCGACGATCCACACAGCCCTAGTGATATGCGGGTCCGTGAAGCTCTGCAAGATACAAGCCAGGCTCTGGCTCGCCCCGCCCGTGATGCAGATGCGCTCCGGCTCCGACTCGACGCCGTACTGTCGCCCCAACCAGCTCGCCAGCGCCTCTCGCAGCGGCTGATAACCTCTGTCCGGGCCGTATTGCAGCACCGGCGTCGAAGATTCCGGATCCGCTAGTACACGCTGGCAGGCGCCGGATAGCAGGCTTGCCGGTAGGACGGAGGGCGAGGGCCAGCCGCGCAGTAAGTTGATCAGCCGCCGCGGAGGAGACGTCATTTGCGCGGTTGAAGGATGGAGAATAAGGGGGCGTGTTGCTGTCACTGTCAGAGAGCTCCTCTGGCTGGCGCTGATGGGCAGTCGTCGGTTTAGACGGTTCATCCTAACAAGGTAGGAACGGAGCCAAGAATTCCCTCAGTCATCATCACCATGCAGTAGTACTAACATCTCGTGCGAGGTCACGCGGCCCGTGTAACAACAGAGCCATCGTCAACTCCTATTAAGAGGCAGTAGTTCTTGCATGTCCTTGAAGGATATCTACGGATAGGTACGCACGGCATGAATGCTCTAAGATGAGACATCACCTACCGCTGAACCCAAATGTCCATGTATGTATGCAGGTACCTAGTGTCGCAAGGTGAAGTACCGCTACACCACAAAACGGGAAGCGTATTTGACCCTATATCTCGTGACACACCCCCCCAGGTGGCCTAGGGTTAATAGAGGTGGACGCCTGAATACGTCTCTTCCGAGAGATATAGGTAAGAATAAGGCACGTGACTTTTGCCTCGTGCCGATATTTGCCCGGCCGCTGAGTGCGACTTCGAGCCGTTTTTGTTGCGCAGTTTCCGGAAGGCGGGGTTCGAACTTGGGCCACTCAGATCGCCTCTTTCACCCCTTTCGTCTAACCGGGCTCATAACTGTCGCAAGGTGAAGTACCGCTACACCACAAAACGGGAAGCACCCCCTAAGGTGCAACGGTACGTATTTGACCCTATATCTCGTGACACCTAGGTATGCACATACCGATGTAGTAATATATTAACCCTAACCCTATGCATACACCACTCGGCATCCTCCTCAGTAGGTACTCACACCACGTAAGGCGCTGCCCCTGGTCCGAATATTAGGTGCGGCTTTCTCTTGGCTAGGTCCAAAATGGTCACAGCAAAGACTCCGTTGGCCCACGCAAACCAGCTGCGCGTGTACTGCCGCACGTGGTCGACATCGACGCTCTCGTGCACGAGGCCGAGCCCGCTCGACCTCAGAACAAGATCCAGACACTTCTTAATCTCCTCGTCATTGTCCGTTGTCTGCGCCTGCATCAACACGCTCATCGGCCAGGCGTTGCGCAAGCCTATGTGGGGTCCTGTATCGACGAGTCAGCCTGACCAGCAAGCAAGAAGCCCTTGCCTGGCAATGACACACCTCCGATACCCTGAAATTCTTTGCCGCTGAGGAAGTAGGGGTTCCCCTGTCGGTCGAGTATCATCTTGCGCGTACTCTGATATGTGCTGTCTTTCACGTCGCAGAATCCCATGATGGGTAGAGCGAGCAGCGACGGAAAGTTGGCATCGTCCATCAGAATCGAAGACCCGTATCCGTCTACCTCATAGGCAAAAACTTTGCCGTACTTTTTGTGCCTGACCACGCCGTGCTCGAGAACCCCTGCACGGATCTGCTCGCTCCACTTTTGCACCGTTTTCGCCAGCGAGGCCTTGCCGATTTCATGGAGGATCTTGGACGTGCGGCCAAGTTCCACCGACATCATGGCATTGGCCGGGATGAAAAAGCCCAAAATCGTTGCGTCGTCGCTGGGCCGGAACGCAGACCGGACAAGGCCCGTGCCGGCATTGAGTGGATTCCCGACGCCTTGCAAGCCCAGCGTCTCCGTTCCGACGTTGGTCGTCCGCTGAAAGGTGTAGTCGTTTCGGACATATGCGCCCGTCTCCTGGTCGAACGTCGGCCGCGACTGTTTCGTGAGCACGTCGATGACCGTCTCAACGGCCAGGAGCCAGCGTTGGTTGGCAAACTTGGTCGAGGCTGTGTGATCGTAAAAGTCATTGGCCAGCGCCAAGAAGTGAGCGAGCGAGTCTAGCTCGTACTTGCACTCAAAGACGGCGCTCGGTTCATATACGGGATGGACCGTGTCATCCTGACCGTTTGACGAAACCGGAAGCTTACTGATAGGTGGCGGCTGGAAGGCGTTGCAGTAGGGTGACTCGATGACGTACTCGGACTGCGTGTTTATGGCGCCCAGAACCAGGTCAAAGATGGCCGGGTCCTTTTTCGCGAGAGACAGATACGGGCGCAACTGATTCGTCGAGTCACGCAGCCACTCGGCCACGATGTCACCCGTGGTGATGAAGGACTGTGGACCCTCCCAGGCTCCCTCGTCCCGAGCATAATGGAAGCCATCTGTGCGAACGAGACCGCTATCCTTTCCTACCGTGTGAAACTTGACTGTCGTATCTGTTGTCGAGGGAAAGGCGTTTTCGAATAGTCGGGCCAGATCAGGATCCTTCATCTTGGATGTCACCTCCTTGATGACTCTCTCGATCTCTTGAGATGTGAAAGTGCGGCATTGAGGATCCGGTCGTTGAAAGGGTAGTGCGAGCTTCCCAGTGCTCAAAGGAGGGCTGTCATAAAAGCCGTCAGACCATATACATGAGGAAGTAGGGGGATAGAAGATGCGCCGTTGCAGATCTTACTGAGGAACGGAGGCGTAGGTGGCATAGTTAGGGCAGGCCGCAGCTAGGTTATTCTGAGATTGTCCGTCTCGCGAATTTGCCGCATCAACTCGTTTGTCTCTGAAGCTCAAGCCGAGCAAGCAGGCGGCGAGCAGCAACCGCAGCATAACGATGATTGTAGAGGGAGCCTTTCAGGAGCTGTAGTTCTTGCGAAGTCGTCTGCGGCATTTGGCCCTGTAGCCGGCAACCTGACGCAAGGCGACAGGTTGTTCACGCGCAGATATGGAGGCTGGGCGATTATTCGCTTTAAAGGCCGAGGTTGGTGTGAGGAGAGATGCCGCGCTTGAGGATGCCTGAGGCAGCCACGCGTCTCGTTGGTGTTGTTGTCTCACCTACTATCGTCTGCTAGCCTCTTTCCAGGTATCGAGTCACTCCTCGACACACCCGAGCTACCCTATACCGTGACCTCTGTTTATCCTCGCCTTGCCTTCGGCTTCAGCACACCCGTCCACCTATGACTATGAGTCTATGAGATATATCGTATGCCTCTTGTGACCTTATTTAACAATCGTATTCGCGGCCCGGCCGATCATTATCGATGCCCATGCTCCAATCAACTGTAACCTTCCTTCTAAGCGATACGAGAACTTTAATATACATATTCTACACATACGAGTCACGACGCATTGAGTGACGCGCTGCAAGGTCAAGGAAGACTTGATCGAGTTTCCATGACTGAACAGCTACCAACGTTGTGAATCAATGACGCCATCGAATGAGTCTTCTGGGAAGACGACGCTCGCGAACGTGTATCCAGGCTTTTCGTTCAAGCCCAGCCAGAGTTCAAGAGGCAACTGGACGAGAAAAGCGCTGGTTCTCAACCCAAAAACGGCGATAATCTTCATCCACCCGTTATATTCTGGCATATCACCGATGAACCAGCTGTCCCACCAGTTTGACGTCGGTATCGTATTTCTTTCCCAGATCTTCAAGCTATTAGTCTTCAAATGCTCACTTGAGAACTTGCATTGAATTTCACGGACCTTGACTTCAACAATGGCACACGGGAGTCTTGATTCATACCAACCCCTTCTAACCATCACCGGGCCCGGCTGCATCCGATGTATCAGAGCCGAATTTCGAAGACCGAGCCGGCTTTTGTAGACGGGCGTTGCTTTATTGAACTCGACCGCGTCTCTGTTGTATAGGAGGGACGCAAGCTGTATCGCAGTCAAAGTCTGGAAGCCATCTAACCTGAAAGTCTCCATAAGAGCCTGAAGGAACATGGCCGGGGGCGGAAGGCCCCTTGCCGGCTGCCAGTAGGAAGCACTGATCAACTCGAAACCGCCGGGATCCAAATAAGCGATGCTCGGTGAACAGCCGTCTAGAATAACGAGGCCCTGGTGTGTTTGACGAAGGCTCTCCACGACCAGATGTTCGAAGCCAAGCCAAGAAAGGCTTGGAAAATCCGCGTCGTCGTCTTCTCTCGGGGAATGACCACAGATTGAGAGGCTTCCCTGCTGGGTTTGGTAGACCTTGCCGGAGATGTAATAGCATAACAGACCCCCAGAGACATAACGCTGGTCGCTAAAAGCGCGAATTGCATCGGACACTTCTTGCTCAGTATCTGGATTACTGAACACTCCGCCGATGGCGTATCTCGCGGTCTCCCAGTTGTATTCCTCTCTGAACATTGACAATAGTTGTCGCCGAAAGGGCTCTATGCTGTCTGAATCGTCTCCTGGAAAGTGAATACCCAGTACTGATGCTCGGGGTTGCTTGTTCCGGGGATCAGGCCGCAGCCTTCGAGCGCTTTCTTTGAGGTCATGGTTGAATTCATCGAAGTTGAATATGATCCTTTCTTTTTGTAAATATGCATGGGGCGGATGAGTGGTCGGCCATGCAAGTGGTTGATCCATGTTTGAATACTTTGAACGATGACTGTCTGATGAACTGTGAGGATGATCAGAGGATCTTATATAGATTGGGCTTGATTGCGATCTACGATGTTAAACTGGTGTTTACTGCTATCCGAAGTCAAAGCTGGAAAGCGGCTGTGACTCAGAGTTCACATCAAGGCCTTACCTTTTCCATCTCAAGTCTCATATCACAGCTTGAAAACCACACGAGGATAGTGTTGGCGGTCTAGGGTTTGTGACGGGGTAGCGAGAAGATATGTCGAGAACATAGATGTGTATGAATGATACGTGCATCCCGTCTTCTATCTAGGCCGTACGGACAAGATGGCATTTTCGATCGAGGCTATAGATGCGGTCACCGGCTCGGTGTGGCGGTCAAATGCCTGTAAGAAGGACGTGTCTCCCGTGACTGTCATCGCTTTTCCGGCACGAGAAAGAGTCGGATTTCAGTAGCTCACGAGATATCCCAAAGGAGATGACCCATTTAAGTAGCTAGGAGGAAAACGTCTTGCTCTATCTGTAGTAGAGATCAATACGTGTATCACAAGTTGAAGCGGGTCGAGATGAGCTTCGACGTTGCTGAGGCAGCGCCCACCCATTAGACTTACGTAAGCAGAACCTCGTGATTTTCCCATCAACCTTCGCCATGACCCCATCACCACTCTCCACTCGCCAGCGACCGTCATCTCTCATTCGTGGTCAATGATACGGACCTGCAGCGCCAATATCTTCTACTCTTTCCATGGCGTCCGGCGCACCGGGCGTCGAAGCGGCCGTTGGATCGGATGCTCCGCGAGAAAAAAGTAAGGCGACTCCGGAGACGCTCCGGACAGGATGCATAGCATGGGTAGCCAAGGATGGGCAGTGGCGCCGGGCCGAGATCCTCAGTATCAAGGAATCCAAGAGCAGCGGCAAAATGTTCTACTGCAACTTTGATAACTTCAACAAGCGACTCGACGAATGGGTTGCCGTGGCGAGAATCGATTTTAGTCAGGACGTTGAATGGCCAAACCCGGAAAAGGAAAAGGCCAAAGAGTCCCAGTCAAAGAAGGCGCCGCCATCGAACAAGAAGAAGAGTACTCCGTCGAACAAGAAGTCGCAAAAACGGCATGCCAGTCAAAAACGGGAGCAGTCGGTTCACTCTGAGGTCACCACTCCTCATACTCTTGGTTTGTCTTCCGGTTGCACAAATCTTTCGGCGCATCATCTAATCTTATCGCAACGCAACTAACATAGCGAATACTGAAGTGGCTGATGGGCCTGCCCCGACACCATACGACCGCCCTGCTAGTATCGAGGATAGTGCAGAGGCCAGTGCCACGCCAGCTGCCGCGGACGACGGAGATGCAGACGACAAGGAGGAGACGAGGGAAAAGGACGACGGCGGTGGCTTCAGTCGCGCCGAGGAAATTGAAAAGCTGAGAACGTCGGGCTCCATGACGCAAAACCCTACAGAGGTCTCGCGAATTCGAAACATCTCCAAGGTTCAGTTCGGGAAATACTATCTGTATCCTTGGTATTTCTCTCCGTATCCGGAGAGTTTCAGCGCCGAAGACATAATTCACCTTTGTGAATTCTGCCTGAGCTACTATGGCGACCCCAAGGCCTTCCAGCGACATCGGAAAAAGTGCACGTTGCAGCATCCGCCGGGGAACGAAATCTACAGGGACGATTACGTATCTTTCTTCGAAATCGACGGCCGGCGTCAGCGGACATGGTGTCGAAACCTCTGCCTGCTGTCCAAGATGTTTCTCGACCACAAGACTCTCTACTACGATGTCGACCCCTTTCTCTTTTACATCATGACGATAAGATCTGACAAGGGATGCCACATCGTTGGCTACTTCTCCAAGGAGAAGGAGAGCGCGGACGGGTACAACGTGGCCTGTATCCTGACTCTCCCGCAGTACCAGAGAAAGGGGTTTGGAAGGCTCCTGATACAGTTCTCATACGAGCTGTCCAGAATCGAGGGCAAGCTGGGATCGCCGGAGAAGCCGCTCTCGGATCTGGGTCTGCTGAGCTACCGTCAATACTGGTCCGAGAACATCCTCGACCTCCTCCTGGGCTACAATGAGCGCGAAGAAAGGGTGACCATCGAGGCCATCTCGACGGCTCTGGCTATGACGACGCAGGACGTCGAGCATACCCTGCAAGCCATGAGGATGCAGGTCTACCACAAAAGCGACCACAAGATTGTTATCCCTAGCCGTCTGATCGAGCAGAGGGAAAAGCAAAAGCTGAAGCAGAAGAGGGTTCTGGACCCGGCTAAGATACAGTGGAAGCCGCCGGTTTTCACCGCTTCGAGCCGAACCTGGGGCTGGTGATGATGACGATGACGATGATGCGGTTGAATTGCCCAAAACATGATGACCATGCCCGATATACGGACATTGATTGTTTACTTGGACTCCAATATACCCCTCCATTTGGCCCCCTTCCACCCAACGGCCTCACGGCGGCTTCGTTTACTCAATCGCGGCGATTTGGAGACGCAGACCACAGCGTAAGGTATGCATATCCTCATATGAACTGCCTGTCTATCTTCGTCGTCAAGAAAATGTTACAATTACCCGATGCCGACATGAGAAGGGGCTTATCTTGCCACTCGTCAGACAGTGTAGACGAGACAAGGCATACTCCTAGCAAGTCAAGCTGGTAGGACGAGAGGGCATCTCACTTAACCTCGGGCAAGAGGGTGTTGACCTCGGGCAATGCATATACATACAGGCGTAACGGAAGCCTACTAAGGTATCACTGCCGGTGAGCCACGTCCTAGCTACCAGTCCCTGGTAAAGTGCCTCTCTCGGGACATGCTGCGTGCCTGGAAATCAATGGCAAGCAACAAAGAAATAGGTATTCAGATTGTCCAGTCTCCTCCAAACGGCGAGATGCACGACGAATGTCCGTGACACAGCAATGATGGCTCTAACAGCTGACAGAATGAGGAAGGTAGGTAGGTAGACATAGATTATAAACTTCCAGCCGACTGAAACGCTTTAACAAGAGCAGCCATCCGGTGCAGACTGTGGTTGGCTCTTGACGTCGATCACTGCGAGCACGTGTCAGAAGCAACTGTTTCACCCTCGGCTGGACGGGCCGAGGACACGACTTACTCTGATTTGAAGCTTGGGCCGTGGCGTCTGTGCCCTCCATACCCGGCAGAGCCTGCGCTATCCTCTTAAAGAGGTTCTTGACGTTGTGGCCAGCCTTGGCGCTCGTCTCCATGAACATGAGGTTGTTCTTCTTGGCTTCATCTTCACCTTGCTGAGTGGTGACCTCGCGCTTGTCGTTCAAGTCGGTCTTATTGCCAACCAGAACGATGATGACGTCGTTTCCTCGCTCGGCTCTGACGTCGTCGATCCATTTTTTCGTGTTTTGGAAGGATTTCGCATCTGTTGGGCGTCAGTTGTGTTACTTCAAAGAGGTAAAGGGGAGGGCTGGACCAACTGGATATATCGTAGACGACAACGGCAACGCTCGAATCGCGGATGTACGAGGGGATCAGGCTTCGGAATCGCTCTTGGCCTGCGGTATCCCATAATTGCAGCCGCACAGTCCGGTCTTCGAGATACATGGTCTTGAGTTGCAGTGTTGTCAGCGCGCAGCTTGAAGACAATCAAGGGTTCTGTGTATAGTATTAACCTTTGATAGAAAGTCGATGCCAATGGTGGCCTGATACATGTTGTCAAAGGAGTCGTACATGAACCTCGTGATTAAAGATGTCTTTCCGACTTGAAGGATGTCAGCCAGTATGGCGATCATTGACACGATGGGTCTTACCGCTCTGCTCCCCCAGGAAGACCAGCTTGAACTTCTTCAGGGGGTTGTTGTATGATCCTCCGGCCTGCGCCATATTTGCCGACCGTCGGTGGCCGCGACGACTAGAGATTGGACACCGTTGCCGGTCGGTAAGGAAGAAGAGAAAGGGGAGTGGAACAAGGACGAGACGGATGGAAGAAGGCAAAGAAGATAGCGAGTTGCGTGGGAATGTCGATACTGTAATCGTGTTGTCGACAAGGGTTGAGTTCTGGAGCAAGTTCAAAAGGAGATCGTGGCAGCTAATCTGACAAGAAAGGACTCGAAGTGGTGTCGAACAAATTGGGCGGCAAAAGGCGAGGTGAGTTGATGATGGCTCTCTGTACGGACGTACTGTAGAGGACTAGAGGCATACTTGACTCCTTTATTAGGAGGCGCGAGTATTCGCGACTGACACCATGTTAGTAAAAGGCCTTGGCCGTGCAGTGGTTGGGTAAGACGATCGGCGTACCAAAGAACTATATCCCGGACACCCTTTTTAACCATCTTTGTCAGCAGGTTCCGCGCTGAATGAGTCAGCTGAAAATCGCTGATCCCACTAGGAAGCCGCTCTTTTTTCCTCTGTAAGTGGCGAGGAGGGAAGTGGAGAAGAGAGGAGAAAAAGGCGACAGAAGAGCGACAAAGTCATAGAGGAAGACAGTGAGAGCAAGGATAATATAGCGTCAGGATCCCTCACCTTCCACAGCAATGCCCATCGTTCGCGGCCGGCAAGGAGAGTCGACGTCGGCGCCGGAGCAACATGGCCAACCGTCGAGAAAAGGCAAGAAGGCATGGAGGAAGAATGTCGACGTCAGCGAGGTCGAAAAGGGCTTGCAGGACCTAAACGAGGAGATTATTCGAGGGTAAGTCTCTTTCGCAGGAGTGCGCAGCAGTGCGCAGCAGGCCTTAGAAGTTCTGAAGCTCACGACTCTTTCTAGAGGTGTCATCAAAGAGAAGCCGTCGTCCGAACTCTTCACCATCGATGTCCAAGGCAATGCAAAGTCCACCCGGGTCACTCGCAGGCGCGCCAAAGGCACCCTCAAGGCCGATGAGATCATCGCTCAGCGCTCGCTCGTTCCCGCCGTCTCTGCTCGCAAGCGTCCCGCCGATAAAATGACGGATGGCCTCGTGGCTCCCAAGCGTCAGCGAACCGATTGGGTATCGCACAAGGAGCTGGCGCGTCTGAAGAGTATCGCCGACGGACACCATGAGAGCTCCATCATCATCAAAGACGCTCAATACGATATCTGGGATACGGCTACGGAACCGTCGCTACCAAAGACGGCTGAATTCATCCCTCAGCCTCAGAAGGCCAAGGTGCCCAAGACGATGAAACGACAGCCTATATCACTGGCAGCGACTGGGAAGCGGTTGCCGGCGGTGCGCAACCCCGGTGGTGGTTTTAGTTACAACCCTTCCTTCCCCGATTACGAGAAGCGGCTTCTCGAGGAGGGTGCCAAGGCGGTGGAAGCCGAAAAGGCTCGACTTGCGGCTGAAGCAGCCGAGCAGGAGAAGCAAGAGGCTGTCGCCCGATCTGCCGCCGAGGTCGAAGCCGCCGAGGCCCGCGCCAATCTATCAGAATGGGACGACGACTCCGAGTGGGAAGGCTTCCAAAGTGGTGCCGAGGAGGGCAGACCAAGCACCAAGCAGCCCAAGCGCAAAACCCAGGCGCAGCGCAACCGCATCAAGCGCAGAAAGGAGGAAGAAAGGCTCGCCAAAGTCAAAGCCGCCCTCAAGGCGCATCGGACCCAGGCGCAGAACTTGGCGGCCCTCGTCGAGGAGGTAGAAGACCGCGAAAGGAGCAAGGCTCTCGTCAAGGCGGAGTTTTCCGGCGCAGCCAGCGACGACGATGACTACGAAGACGATGATGACACCCCTTTGCGACGCAAACAGCTCGGCAAGTTCCGACTTCCTCAGCCGGACTTGGCCCTCGTGCTACCGGACGAGCTGCAGGAATCGCTTCGGCTGCTCAAGCCTGAGGGAAATCTTCTCAAGGATCGCTATCGAAGTATGCTCGTGAGAGGAAAGGTCGAGAGTCGGAGACGGATCCCCTTCAGGAAGCAGGCCAAGCGGAAGCTCACGGAGAAGTGGACGCACAAGGATTTTGTTCTATAACCCTCGTCGGTTGGACGAGGGTCAGCTTGTGTGTAGAGATGGCAACGATGGGACAGTTGTTTGCTGTTCTATTTATTCTATCTTGTGCGTAATGTGTTTGTTATTGAATCGGTATCGTACAACCAGCTGCCCTCGTTACGCCGCTTTCATCAAGCATCCCATATATCCTCCGTCTTATGCTCCAGGCACGCCGATGAAAGGTGAGGAGAAAGTCCTCACAGGCTTGCAAAGTCTACAGCCAAGAGTCAGCGCCACGAGATGATTTCAAGTCAAAAGGGGGGGGGGGGGGGGGGGGGGGGGGGGGGGGGGGCGGACCCCCCCAACACCCCCCCCCCCCTCCCCCCCCCCTCGACCGAAACCGGCGGACGAGCAAAACACCACCCAAGAAA
>PDHQ01000051.1:132686-189660 GCA_003339415.1 Ophiocordyceps camponoti-saundersi (nom. inval.)
GTCGAGTGCGGAGGGGTGTGGTGTTTGATGGGGCGGCGGCCGAGGAGATGGGGGGGGGGGGGGGGGGGGGGGTTGAAGATGACGAACCTCGTCCAAACAAGGCCCTCTTAGCCCAATCCATAGCCATAAGCGAGCGCGTACGAAAGCTCACGCTCTGGGCAAAGTAAACGGACCGCCACGCATAGACAGCCCAAAGCCCGCCGGCGAAGCTCCAGCCCTCGCGGCCGAGGTCGATGACAGCCGCGTTACCGAGATAGGCGAGGCTCCCGAGGTGACGATACTCAAAGGCCTTGTAGGCGGCGGCGTCGACGTCACCGTCTCGAACGTCGTTGACGCTCAACCCGTCCGACAGGCGGGCCAGCTTGTGCAGCTTGTGGGCCAGGTAGGAGCCCTGTTGGTGGGCGCGCTGGGCCGTGGCGGGTAGGGAGGTGAGTTTGTTGTCGATCTGGCTGAGGAGTTCGCGAAGCTCGCCCAGGTCGAGGGTGCCGGACTCGTCCTTGTCGAACTCGGAGAAGAGCTTGTCTAGTCTTCGGAGGTGGTTGACGGCTTGGGGGAAGCGCTTCTTGACGTCGCGCGCTACGTGCTGCCAGTCCTCGAAGCTGAGCTGGATCGTTTCCGGGTCCAAACCACGCTTATAGGCGTAGGCGCGGAGGAAGCTGACGACGTGATCCGTCACGTTGTTCTGCACTGTCGCGCAGTCTCCGACGGCGTAGACGTCACCTAGTGGAGTGCCGCTGACGCGCAGGTGGGTGTCCGTCTCGAGCGCGTGGCGGTTGGGTTGAAAGTCTCCCAGTCGGTTGGCTAGTTTCTGACAGAGCGCTGTAGGCGACACGCCTGTCGACCAGAGGCAGAAGCCGGCCGGCAGTTCTTTGGTTACGAGGCTGCCGTCCGCTTGCTTCTGGGTGAAGACGATCTTATCTGGTAGCACCTCCTTGACCCTCGAGTTTGTGAGGACCTCGACCTGATCGCGGGCGAATCTCTTCTCGGCGTAATGGGAGACGGTTTCGTCGTACGTGTTGAGGATATGACTTCTGCTCTGGATCAGATGGACCGAGATTTCGTTTCTCAGAAGTCGAGGAAACATGCGGGTGAGATCCTCGTTCAGGAGATCGAAGAGTTCCGCCGCAACCTCGACGCCCGTAGGACCACCACCGCAGATGACGAAAGACAGCAACCGTCTGCGTTCTTCATCTGACGTGGTCGGAAGGCAAGCTGCTTCGAGGTTTCGAATGACCCGGCCGCGGATCTTGCGCGAGTCGTCCACATCTTTGAGGAAGAAGGCGTTCTTGAGCCCCTTGACGCCGTGAGGGTTAGTGACGGAGCCTACGGAGATGACGAGCTTGTCGTACGGCACGTAGAATCGAGTCTCATGGCCGGCAGAATCGAGCGATGAGACTTCGACCAGCCTTTCGGAAAAGTCAACATCCTCGGCTGTGGCGCAGATGAAATGTCCGTGGACTCGACTGATGATACGACGTATCGGTTCGATGAGAGATCGCAGCTCCAGGGTGCCGACCGTAGCCGAGGGAAGCATCGGAGTAAAGAGGAAGTAGTTCCTCGGTGATATGACGGTCACATCGTAATCGTCAGGGTCCAATTCCTTGAGTAGCGCGACGCCTCCCCAGCCGCCGCCGAGGATGACGAGCCTGGGCTTGGTATTCTTCTTGAACTCGTCGTCATCGATAAAGACTTCGGCCACGGGCAGGTTCTTGGGACCGCCTCGACGAGGCTGCAGCGCCAGCTGAGAGACGTCGATGTCGCCAAGGTCGGCACCATGCTTGTACGTCGTTGCATCGTAGACGAAGAAGGCGACGATACAGCCTCCGACGACGGCTATCGACGTTCCCACCCAGGCGGCGGCTCGGTAGCAAAAGTTGTAAATCCATGACCGCGCCAGGGGAAGAGGTCTTCCGGATAAGCTGCGAACGGCGACTGTGACGGGATGTCGTCTCCTGCGTACTAATAGTGTTGCCGAGGACCGGCAATGCCGCTGGACGACGACGCCTGATCGAAGCGGCTGCACTCTGGGCAGCAGGAGAGCCAGCTGAGGACGGCGCAGAGGCACGAGCGCGCGCATCATTGGCTTGATTGACGGTCGACAGGGAGAAGTCCTGCCCCGTCCTGCTGGGATTTGAGCAGATAGGGAGAGTATGAGATCGTATGGATGTAGAAACAGAGAGTCATAGCGGTGAAGCGACGTCCGTGTTGGAGCTGGCATTTTCCGTCGCTCGCTGACGTCATACCCAATCAACCTGAAAATGGCCTCAACCTTCAGAACATGCCTCTCTAGTACGGATTAGTCTGTAGAGTATTCTAACGGCTATTCAGTATGTATATCTACCTACCTACCTACCTACGCAGATGGGTAGGTCTGTATCAACCATCTTTCACCATCATCGTCGGCATCAGCGTCATCGTAATCTTCATACCCATCTTATATGTCCAGCTGCCACTGAGGTGTTCGCTCAGCACCGGAAATACCGCTTCTCAACCCACCGCTGCTCCTGATCAGCCAGCATGTTGCACACTACTACCGTAATCTCGGGAAACACCGTCATCAGCCGGTGAAGCCCGAGCCGCCCAGCCGAGTATGTCGCCAACACAATCCTTCCCAGCGCGACTCCATGGTCAACCAAGACTTGCACGGCCATGAGAGCCGCTCCTCCACTGGCCATTTGCGTATCCAAAAGCAACACGCTCTCCTGCTTGTGAATGTCCTCGGGCAGCCTCAGGTAATGCAGCTCCGGCTCGCCGGTGGAAAAGTCCGATTGTATCAGAAGTCGTCCAGTCCGGCAGTCTGGTATCGTCTTTCGCAGTGCAGGCTCGAAAGCCGAGCCCCCTCGGAGCACAATCACTGCGCAGACTTCGCCCTTTGGCTTCAGACCTTGGTATTTGGTCCCCGTCGGCGTCTCGATCTCCACACTCGTGAATTGCACCTTGTTGAGCGCTCTGCGATGCTCGTCAGTACTCGTGGGCCGTTTGGAGCGCAACGTCATCACCCACTGCTCAATGATGAGAGCGGCCAGGCGATCAAAGTAGAATATGAAGTCCTCAGCCGAAGTGTCAATGTCTTGAAGAATTGTGTTCATGAACCTCATCTGCGGCGTGTCCTTGAGCAGCAAAACCCGGTCTGAAAAGGGCTGCTCTTTGCATGCGACTTGCAGCTGTGTAAGAGCCTCGCGATGGTGTGTTGACTTTTCAAAGAGCTTCTTCTCGATGAAATGGATCATCATATCTCGGATACACCTTTAGCACGACAACACCTACCAAGGGGGGCGGGGAAAGAACAAGAGGAAGTGGCCTCAAGATCAGCCAACGTACCAAGCGCTACCTGATTCTCGATTCCCCGTGGTACAATCAAGTCTGCCACCTTTCTTTGGGGCTCAACGTACTGTCACCGTACCCCGATGAGTTCGAAAACTAAGACGAGCATAAGTTTCAACTGTGCAACATTACCTTTTCGTAATTGGGCTTCACGAAGCCAAACCACTGCTTGATGGAGCCTTCGATATCACGACCCCTTTCCCGGACATCCCGCACGACTGAGAATCAATAAGTCTTCACTTCTAGCTTATGCAGATCGCAAGCACTCACTTCGCCGAGCCAAGCACGTATCCACATCAGCTTCACAGTAAATCTGAGTTTGGTTAGAGAGGCCTTTGATTAGAGTGTGCCATGCTATCGACTAACCCCGATATCGAGGAGCTCGAGAACCCGTGGGTCGTACAGGGCAAAGATTCCTTCGAGTATGAGAACATGTGGAGAGTAAATGGAAGTAGTTTGGTCCAGGCGTTGATGTTGCGTGAAGGAATACACAGGAATCTCTGCGCGCTTGCTGGCCCATGGGTTAGCGACAGCCTAAAAAGACGATGGTCGTCGAGGGGCGAGAGCTGTCACCCGGCCTTGAGGTCCCTGAGACGATCGACCAGAGCGTCGAAATCAATGGCCTTTATCGATGCTGAGCAGTTTCCTTTTTCAGGTGGCGGTCCTTGCAGGTATCATACCTCGGGAGAGTCGAAGTCATATTCATTGGCGAATGCGAGTCGAAGCTGCTCCTGGTTCAACGACTTGTAGAACGAGTCCTAACCCGAGTTAGCCGTTCGACAGGCTCAGCCCCGATGGATCCCTATCATGACTTATACATCATACCATGGACAGAATCACGACCCATGGTAGGTTGAGTCTCTTCACAATGGCCTGTGAAAGCGTCGACTTGCCAGAGCCCGAGCTCCCTGCGATGCCGACAATGCTGACGTCTGCCCATGGCGGGGCGTAATAGACACGTTTTTGGACCGAGGCATGGCTTTCAAGCTGCGACATTTGGCCGTCGCTGACAGCCGCGATTTCGCGTAAAGCTGACGAGGCTGCGGGAGGCGCCCCTGATTGGATCGGATTGTTTATCCAGGTTTCGACACTCCGAGCAGTTGATGAACCTCGTTGTGACGTGGGTTTTCGAGTTCGATCAGACAATCCGTGGCGTTAACAAAAGGAAGGGGAAAATTCAGCCACTTTGTCATCAGATTGTGATAGTGCGCGATAGCCCTACTGCCTATCTCGATCTGGGAGGAGTGGCGCCTGCCTGATGCTACGTCATTTTGTTCTCCTTATAGAGAACGTACACGACAGAGAGCTATCGAACGGTACATACTCATACCTAGGAAAGTAGTTTCAAAAGGTCAATTAGGAATATATCCAGTCCATCTTCATCATACCTAAAAGCCTGCCTAAGTGAGTGCCTGGCATGTAGAGAAGTTTCATGATTCTCGTGGCCTGTTATCAACACTTCCTTACCTACCAGGCGACCTGAAGCACATTGTGGCGCAGCTGTGGCTGTCTTGGGCGACTCTCTAGGCTGTACCCTCACATGTACTAGCTACTAACCAAGTTGGGAAAAGCTCCTGGAGAAATCTCCTCCGTCAGCGCCACAGCCGACGTGCGTGCGAAGACTTTTGCATGCCTTCACACAGTTTCGCATTGCTTTCGCCACAAAAAAACCATCCAGCCCGACTTCCATCATAAACCGATCGTCAGCTCCGCTCATAGCCTCGTCTCGCATTCTCTTCTCGCCCGCTCGTGCGCTCATATCGTTTTCCGGATCTCACCTCAGGCTGCTGCCGCGCTGTCGGCAGCATCCGAAACTGTTGAAGCCCTCGGTCAACGTAACATGGAATAGGCCCCTTCCGTGGATACGTACGCGGATATCTCAAAAATCATCATGGTATTGTGTTCTCTCGAAGTGCCAACGAAGCTTGTCGCACCACATCACTGACGCGCGGCAGACATCGACAGCATCTACGGCCACGCCGGCCAAGCATGCGTTCGAGAGACGACTCGAAGAAGTCAAGTCGCCGAAAAAGTGCGTTGCTCCCTTTTTTTTCAACTGTCCTTGCCCGGGCTTCGTGATGATCACTATATCAATGGGAATCTCTCCTAGTCATGATGCGGAGAAAAGATACACATATTCTTCTCCTGATTTGCCCACAAAACCTTCCTCTGGCCGTCCGCTCCGTCACAGCTTTGTGCTCTCTTCTCTAACCTGCCTCTCAGCGATATTAACGCTCTCATTCTCGACTACTTGACTATGGAAGGCTATCCGAACGCCGCTGCCAAGTTTTCTAAGGAAGCCAACTTGCAGCCTCAGCAGGACAGCGCGTCGATCCGAACAAGACAGAAGATTCAAAACTTTATACATAGCGGGGACATTCAGTCCGCCATCGAGACTCTGAATGACTTGGATCCTCAGGTGAGTCTAGAGCTGCGGGCTGAGTACCAGCATCAAATTTCTTCACCGTGATTAAAAACACGAGTTTTACATGCACCACACAGAGGGCCATTCCTGGCCTTTTGATGAGAAACACCACTTTGTATTATGATTTCTTTGTTTCGGCACACTTGCTCTGATGATCTATGGTCTGCAGTTTCTAATCTCCTGCAGATACTGGACGACGACAAAGCGCTGCACTTTTCTTTGTTGCGTCTGCAACTTGTTGAGCTGATCCGGTCGTGCAACGCTGATGGCGGGGACATTGCTCCCGCCCTTAAGTTTGCCACAGAGCAACTTGGGCCTCGCGCCCCAACCAACCCGAAGTTCTTAGAAGACTTGGAGAGAACCATGGCTCTACTCCTGTTCCCCCATGAGAACCTTGATCCTCAACTCGCAGCTCTGCTCCACCCTGATCTGCGTCGCGATGCCGCCGACAGCGTCAATCGAGCCATTCTGGAGCGACAATCTGCCAGACGAGAGGCAGCCATCCGTCATCTAGTAAAGATGCGAGCGTGGGCCGAAACAAAGGCGCGGGATTCCTTCCTTGTTCTTCCGGATCGCCTCGACATAGGCCTCAAAGGCGAAGAGCCACAAGGTCACAGCGCGACTGAGCACAATGCGGAAAACGGTCACGAGCCCATGGTCACCAGCTAGGTCTTTTTTCTGTTTATGATTGCGGAAGACGGCCGCGGAGCAAGCAGAGAGATCATCCGCTTGGTTCGCGCGTCATTACCGAGCTTATTATTGTACGATATGATGTTACGGGTAATGGGGGACACGGGGTGCTCGATGAAGCGTTGATTTCTCATCTTTTTCACCGCTTGCTATTCTTTTCTTACGAACTCGGAACTGGCGCCGCAGGATGGTGCATCTGCTTTTGTGATTGCTCAGGTGACACAGATAGGGGAGTTGACGACTTAGCAAGCCATTGAGGTGTAGCTGCTACCAAAGTAGCTGAAGAGCATGCTTTCTTGACAGTGACTTGACGACTACGTGACAGTGAACAGTAATCTACCAACGAGTAAAGATGAGGGCTTCCTCATTTCGTTCGAATATGCTTGAGCTTCTTGGGGGAATAGAGGAAGTTGTTTGCGTAAGCCTTGGGTGTGAACTTGCGTGAGCATGGCTCCTGTACGAAGTATTCGTAACCCTGTTTATCGGCGAAATGAATAGCATCATCTTTGGTCTCGAAGTTGAGATGGGTGCCTTGCATGAAGTCGCCCGACGACTGCCAGCCCATGAGCTCATTTTCCCACCGGTGGCCTTTGGGAAGGATGTCCCAATCCATGCGCCAGTGGTGTCCCCTGAAGTCGCCCGATTGGGTCGCTGGTTTTGACTCCTTGTAGATGCTATGGACACGTCAGGCATTACGCATCACGTGTGGCGACAGAGACGAAACGAACCGGACCGTTCGAGCCTGGAGTTCCATCGGAGCACCGGAGATCATGGCTGCGGGTAAGACGTCTTCGCTGCCCTCTTGAACCTGTTTCGGTACGGGACTGAAGGTTCTGTGGCGTCGTAGTCCATCAGCTTTTGCTCAAGTTTCTGTGGATCACCATGAACGTACGATGTGGCCTTGTCGGGAGGTATATCATAATCGGGCTGGGTTGGAGTTGGGACGTCCGGAGGGAGGGTGTCGGAACGTAGCCCGTCGGGGCTCAACGCGACCGAGCTTTCGAAGCGCCGAGAAACAGACAGACGAGGCGTACGAACCGACGCGGCTGCGTTCTGCCATAGTCGTCTGGTGGTATGACTCCGAATTGAGGCCATGGCGAGGGTGCTGAGGCGGTGACGCTGCGTTGCCGAGTTGCTAGGTTAAAGCTCCAGGTTACTAAGGCAGGGTCACAAAGTCGCAGGCGGGTATTCGTGATAGCCGATGTTCGGCCGACCGAGCACTTTTCGGCGAGACGCGGGACGCCCAGCTGTCGTGAGCTCGACAGTGCAACTGCGACTTCTCGGTCCGACAACTCTCTTTCGTGCAGGCCAATTGCAGACACCATGAGCTTCGTTACTCGACGAGCGCTTTCAACGCTCATCCCCCCGAAGGTGAGAGAGCGTCAGACAACAGTCGCTCTGCTGCCAATTTACTGACGCTGCTTGCAGGTTGCCTCTCCCAAGGTACATCTCCCTTAGCCCCAAATTGCCTCCTATGGCTCTCAAAGAGAAATTTTGATTTGTCAAGCGTTGAATCGCCACGGACTATGAGCATCTTACGCGAACGGGCTCCTGAGTGAACGACGAGCCCACGGGCTAACCGATGATAATCGCAGGCTATCGGTGCCGCTCCCGATGCGTTGCGGATGCAGCGCGTCGTCAGCTTCTACGAGAAACTCCCTCGAGGTCCAGCCCCTCAGATCAAGGGCAAAGGACTGCTGGGCTGGTACCAGGCCAAGTACTTTGGCGATAAAACCTCCGTCAAGCGTATGCCTTTCCTGCTTGATATCGGTTTTAGGCGGCTTTGCTGACGAGCATCTGGGACAGCCATAATTCATATCATCGCTTTCCTGGTGGGCATCGGCTATGCGCAAAACTACTACTTCCACTTGCGTGCGTTGCCCCGTTGATGACATTCCCCGTCCGGTGCAGGCAGCTAACGCGTACCGATGTGAAGGTCACCACAAGAATAATGCTCACTAGTGACAACTAGATCATACTGGTTGGCGAGGTAGTTCAAGAGGCAGTGTAGGTACTTTGGCTTCTAGACAGTTGTTGTCGTTCGACAAGCATCCTATCAATCGGCCATTATTCTCCCCAGGCCCATTTAAGTGCTTCTCGAACTGAGGCTTGAGCTCGTCTCGGCAACGACCGGACATGACACCACGTGATTCACGAGCGGGTCCCATGTTTTACGAGTGAATTTCGTTGCCGCATCGCCAGCCAGCCAAGCGTCAACGGGGTTTCTTTTGGAGGCAAACTGCCTCAATGTCTAGGGCTTGTAAGAACCCATCCTTCTACCCTGTTGTGATTCGTGTTGTACACACATACATTGTTGTACCTGTTCGTGACCAAGTGCTACACAGAATATGGCAAGGCCTAGGAGCCATTTTGTACTAGAAGTTAGGTGGTAACTAAAACCGTAGGCACCTAGACAGTGTCTACGCAGCTGCGAACTGATAATCATCTCAACGTCGTTCATCATTGAGTGAAGTATAAAGGCCGTCTCACAAGTGGCCCCTGCGGAAGAGGAAGAAAGGAAAGTAAGAAAGGAAAGGCAAGGCAAGGTCCAGGCTTCCAAGGACCCCCTAAAGCCTCACCGTCCCCACAGTCTTACAGCGGGCGTAGGCGCAAATACAGTACACACATATGTACATACAGTGGTTGTCTGATCCCTACCGCAAAAGGCGCTAAGCCAGATTCGGCTTGCTGCAGCTTCGAAAATCACGTCGCCTGCCCCCCCAAACCACCACCTTTCGCCTTACTCTCTTACTCACCCTCACCCTCACGCATCGGTTCGGACTGAGACTCCGCCGCCCGGCTTTCCGCCATCGAGAGACAAGTAGCCGATAGTACGAGCCTCCGGTTTGGCGCGCGGCCAGCGACAATCCCGCGAGTGCCACAGCAGCAGCAGCAGCCTTCTCTCCCCCCCCCCCCCCCCCCTCCAGCGACTGCTCTTCATCGTCAGTGAGCATCTTCTCGCGAGTCACGCCTCCGGTTTTCCGCCTCTTGCACTAGTATTCGTGCGACTCCTTTTCTTCTCTCCTGACCGTTCTTGATGTTCGCGGCGCTCATGGTCCATTTCGGTAGCCTCTTCGACACCGCTTATTGAGCGACGCTCGCCTATTATCACGAAACGGATGATGGCCACGGAGCCTCCAAATGAGAACCTCGCTGATGTGTCTACTTCTTCCGAGACCCGGCCTGTGAGATCTCCTAACTCCCATAGTCTGATAGAACCGCGCGCTATAGCTCACGTTTCTCTCGGCACGAGAGCAACGAAGTTCACAGATATGCTAATCACCCTGTATTCACAGTCCGACCAACCCTGCAATGTCGCGCTCGACCCCCCGGCTCTAAATGGCAACCCCCCTGCCACCAACGACGAAATCGCCAACAAGCGCATCACAAGTGTTGAGGAGCAAATCAACTCGGCCGACGTTAGCGTGAGTGGCGGGTCTGATACTGAGGCCTCGCGCCCCGACTGGCCGAGGCAAAAGGATGGTGACAAAAATCACGGCCGGACAACTTCCACGACCAGGAAGCCTGCAACATTCAAGGCAGTATCCGTTAATAAGACCTTTCTGGCCTCCAAGTCGACCCCCAGCAGCACCGTCCCCAAGGCAAGCGACAAACCTACCACGGGCACCAGCACTCCACCGCCCGGCTCGATGACGCTGTCGGCCTCACGTCCCCGGCTGGTTGCCAAGACGGGGAGTGGCGCACGCGATTCTGCTCCGCGACTATCGACATCCGTCAACGGTGGGAAGCCAGCAGCGGCCCCCGATGCCAACGCTGTTTGGAATAAGAACCGAGGTATGCTGCTCACACAGCTCTCCTCGGGTTGGTGCCGATGCTGACCTCTACAAATTTAACTCAGCCCCGGAACCAAAGAAGCTCACCGATGAAGAGCTCAAGAAGTACGGAATTCACATGGCTAGTCGCCTCAATGAAGACGATACTCCAGGGCAGAATAAATGGGCCGATATTGACGACGATGATGACGACTGGGCTCCCGAAGCCATCACCTGGAGCGACGGCACCAAGACCACGCTCCCGCCCACCGACGAGCAGGTACCCGCGGCTTCGGAAAACGGAGATAATGCATCTACGAGCTCCAAGACCAAGGACCAAGAGAAACCTAAAACTCCGACCTCGGCTGTTGCGACAAGCTTCCCGCCACCCAAAGTCGGTGGTCTTCCCTCTGGCAAGGCTCTTGTCTTTAAGAGCGCATCGATGGAGAAGCCGGCTGTCGTCACCAAGCAGCCCGTGGCCACTGGCCCGCCAAAACCAGCCTGGGCCGTTCTTCCTCCTATTGATCGGGTATCGCCGGCCTCGGCGGAAGCAGCAAGCACCGTTCGCAGTATCCCCAAGGAGACGCCAAAGATGGCGACCGCGCAGCCGAAAGAGATCGCGGCAGATGACTTTAGCCGGTCTTCCTGGAGGGATGGCATGACTCACGGCAGCCGCGAGCTGTACAACTCTCAGTCGGGCCGTTATGAGCCTGTCACCGACCGCCGAGGCTTGGCGCGCCCGGATGCTCAGTCCAAGCACCCGGCTCTACTGCACCGCCCTCAGGCTGTTGATCAGCCTGCCGAACCGTCGAGCGCGTTCCAGACGACTCGCACTTCTCAAGATGCCCCCTTCGCACGGCGGCGCGGATCCTCCAACGTTAGTGGCGGCAGCGGATCCTACATGGCGCGCTTGGGCAAGGGCAACGGAGCATCTGCACAGCCTCCGCCAGAGCTTCTGGCCACAAGAAGGATGTCGCTGGCCGGCTCGGCGGATGGTGCTCCCCCAATGTTGTCGCCGGCAAACGCACCCCTCCCCAACCATATACCGGCCAGACTCCAGCCTTCGCAGAGCTGGATGGCGAGGCCCTTGCCAGGGCCGACGTACGGCGGTCCACCGCCCCTGGAAGCCAAGGCTGGACCAGCTACGCCGGTTGAGCGACCGGTTAATGACGTTCAATTCCAGGAGACGCTTATGCGGGAGCGCAGGGAGGCTGCCAGAAAGCGGCATGAAGAAGAGGCGGCCCGCGAGGAAGCGGCCAAGAGGGAGCGCATTCAAAAGAAACTGGAAGCTCTAGGACCACCACCAGAAAAGAAGAGTGATAAAAAGGACGCCGCTGCCAAGGATGAGATGATACGGCCAATGCAAATCAAGCAACGGAAGCCGCCTGAGCCATCTCAGCCATCGAGCCAACCGACAGGTCAGACGGACTCGGATTCGGGTCTGCGCGAAACATCGGGAGAGACGGCCAGGACGACACCTCCGAAAGAGGAGGCTTTGGCTACTAGGCGACTGTCGCAGGGTCCTGAAGGGAAACGCGCCGACCCCTGGGCGGGCTCGGGGCCCCGACCCGAGAGATTCACGAACTGGACTCCGGGAGCGCCGCCCTCGACGCGGAACGTCTGGGGCTCTCCAAACAATGACAGGGGCCTCGGCAATGGCACCTTCAACCCCGACCTCGGTCGCGTGCCCGGCACAGCTCCACAGGGTCAAAAGGGCCCGTCTCCCATTGGCCCTCCTGCGAGCGCGCGAGGGCCATCTCAGGCACAGCCCAATCATGCCCAAGTTTCCTCCCAGGGCCCTCCTCGATACGCCGTGCCGGCCCCGGACTTGGCCAGCAAATGGGTTGCCGCCGTAGCTGACGGAGATAAGAAGATCAGAGCCGCACGGTTGGCCGAGAGGATGGGTCGGGAGCGCCAGTTGGCCGAGCAGGGCATGTCAATGGAGGATCTTCAACCGACCATCAAAGATACCTGGCGCCCAGTCCAACTATCCGGAGACGGCACCCGACGCGTCGCCGGAGCTCCCGAAGTTCAATCTCACCCGCCGGGTCCCTGGAAGGCATCGCAGGGCTCAGGTCTAGGCTCCACCCCGGACGCGGCACCTCCTACGAACGTCGGCCTAATCGGTTCTGGCACCGGCTCTGTGCTTCCTCCGACTGGCCCTGGAGCGCCCCCGCAGCTTCGAGGCTCGAGGTTCTTCCCAAGCAGGGACATACGCCACGACATGGGCTTCCCGGCGGCGGAGTCGTTCCGCCCAGCCTCTCCGTCGCTCCCTCCGCCGACTATGGAGGGTCATCCTGCCTACGAAGGCGACGCGGTTCACCCGCACGTATCGCTGCCCAAACCGCAGCCAGTCGTCAAGCTGCCCCCTTCCTTGATGGCGTCGCACCAATCGCAGCAACCCCGTCCTAACGTGACATGGGCGAGCCGCCTGGGGATGAAAGAAAGTCCGCGTGCTGCTTCGAGCCTCGGGAGCGTGGAGCGGCCTCAAGGATCCTGGCAAGATAAGTTTAACAATCTGTTCTACAGCGACAAGTCGCGACAGGTTGGACTGGATCAGGCAAATAGGGCTGTCCAGGAGCCTCTCGCACGTAACGACTGGACGGCGACGGCGACCCCTGTTAGGTTCGGCGTCGACACCAGATCTTCGAGGTCGAAACCCATGGCAGAAGAATGCTTCGGCGAGCAGGAGATGGGGTCGCTGCCCCAGATACGACTCCCTCACGAGGCGCCCGAGGCGGCTTGGCAGCCTGCCGTAGCCCCAACCAAACCCGTGCCGAGGAGATTTGTAGTGCAGGCTTCGACACGTGAGCATTACTGCTTTGTCGCCGAAGTGAACGACGGTGGAAGCACGGCTAAGATCCAGATCCTTTTGCCTGGCATGGCCATTGCCAAGTTTTCGACGATTACCCTTCCGACGCCGCGGGTTGGACGAGGCGGTCATACTCGGTCGTCACCACGGCACAAGGGCCTCGGCCACGGACCTCGTGGCGGAGGAGGTGGAGGTGGTGGAGGCGGCAAGGGTCAGCTTTCATCTCCGTTCGGTGGAAAGGAATCTGGTCCGACGCGCGGCGGTCGCGGCATCTACCGGAGCCGACGGTCCGACAGCTGGAGCCGGTCGCAAGTGCCCGTGCAGCCGAAAGCTTTGGCGTCGTCGTCTACATAGGGAAGAGATGATGCGTTCCGTGCGTGGGCAAGTTGGGAGGAGATGCACGAGACGTCGGTTTGCAGAAGCCGATTGTTGACGCGTTCATGGCCTTAGGAGACGAGTACTTGATGGCAACACCTTACCCGTCGGACCGTCGGCATCTCAAGAGCGACGGAGCAGCAATGCAAACATTGACGTTTATAGTCTCTGAGGAGCGTCCTGGAGCTCGTCTTGGTGGTGGACGAAAGGACGGACTCCTCTCCGTCTTGTTCCCCCCCCCCCCCCCCCCCTCGGCATGCCCCTTTTTCTCTCTCGTGTGCTTGTCATTTCCTTCCTCTCCATTTTCCCCTGGGCAGCTTGTTGCTGTCTTTACTCCCCCGTCCCCTTTGACCAGTTTTGAGGACAAAGCCTTGAGGCAGGGCTATCACTGCCACACGGGAGTGGTGAGTTGACGGAGAGGAGGAACCCGCCTTTTTTTCTCTTCACTTCTATTGTTCTCTTCTCCCGACTTTTCTGTTGCGGTCGAGGGAACGACAGCGCTTACTACTGATGGCTAGATATATATGCGACTCTGACAAAAGCCAGTGGTGCTTTGTACGTTTGCGCTTGAGGGCAAACCTTGTGTCGTCTTGGGAGAGGCCGCGGAGAGGAGGGGAAATGCAAGAGGGGTTTTTGGCTGTTGGAGAGAGAGGCAGAAAGGGAGGGTTCTCCGGGTGCGATTGAAGTTGGCTGAGCGATGGGCGCCTGTTTATGTAGAGATGGTTGGTTTTGTCGAGGACCATCCGTGGTTTTTTTTTCTTTAAACTTGCGGAACAACGAGGAAACTGTCTTTGTCGATGGCAAAGATGGTGTTTCTTGTTTTTTCTGCTGCAGAGTCGGACAGGAAACAAGGCCTATTGCATTGACAGGCCTTTTTTTTTTATCTTCTCTCTTCCCCTTCTTCTACTTCTTCTTCTTCTTGTGCCTTCATCTGCCTTGTTCGATTTGTCGAGTGAACTGAACAAGGGGAGGTGATGCGAGTCAACTTGAAGTCAGTAAGTAGGTATGTAAGTAGGGAAGAGAAAGAAAGCTAACTAGGAACAAGTAACTCTTCACAACTCCAGACGCCTTTCTCTCTCTGTCTCTCTCCCTTTCTCTCTCTCCCTCTCTCTCTCCTTCAACTCGTACATACATACACACAAAGAACATCATCATCATCCTCATAGCCCGTCCTGCAAAGTTCAAAACTCCTCAACCGCACAGTTAGGATGCAAGACGTAAACAATCTTCGAAGACGACGCCGAAGAAGAAGGAGCACGCTCATCATCAACCAGTCCCTCTCCCCTCAAGGCCATGAGAATGTTGTCCTTGACCATCTTCTTCAGCACCATCGTCGCCAGCGCCCTCTCCGCGTGATAGCCTTCCTCGTCTTCCAGCTCGTCCTCTCTCCTCTCGAGGTACCACTCCAGCAGGGTTTCGGCTTCGACGCCTTCCGCCTCTCCGGCTTTTTCGTCGTCGTTGATTCGTTGGACGAAGGCGTTGACCATGGAGATGTACTTTTCGTGCGTGATGGACGTTTGCTTCTTCTTCTTTTGCTTATTGACTGATGAGGATCCTCCTTCTCCCACTTCTTGTTGTTCTTCTTCTTCTACGTCTTGTTGTGGTTGTTGCTGTATGCCTGATGCGACCTCTGCTGCTCTTCGGAGGTCGGAACCGTCCTCGGCCGGCGTCTCGTCTTCTTCTTCATCGACCATCTCGACATCATCGTACTCGACGGAGATGATGCTCTGACGTAAAAGATCGTAGGCTTCCAATACCATATCGGCCGTGATCTCTTCGGCGCAATTTGCCTTTGCGATGGCTTCGCTCAGACGAATCATGCTCTCGAGTTGTCTGACGGTGATGCGATACGAATTCTTTCCGACGCCGCCTTGGGCGTCGTCCGCTCTCAACTCCTTGTACTTCTTGACGAGAACCTCTCTGGCCTCGTCGTTGAAGACGGGCCGAAAGGTGCGGGCGAAGCGGATGTACCGCTGCAGCTGCTCCGTGCTGAACTCGGGCTCGATGGCGGCGTCGCGATGTTGATGGATGGCGACGATGTGCTCGGCCAGATGACGGTCGACCTGCTCGTTACACTCGTCCAGGATGACGAAGAAGAGGTCGAAGCGAGACATGATGGGCGCAGACATGTTGATGTTACTCCGTAGCGTCATCTTGCGATTATAACGGCCTCCTACCGGGTTGGCGGCGGCCAGGATGCTGGTACGAGCGTTGAGCGTCGCGTGAATACCGGCCTTTGCGATGGAGATGGTCTGCTGCTCCATGGCTTCGTGGATGGCCACCTGATCTACAATATCCATCTTGTCGAACTCGTCGATGGCGCAGATCCCGTTGTCCGCCAGCATGAGCGCTCCGGCTTCGATGGTAAACTCGCCCGTCTCCTCGTCTTTCACCACGGCAGCCGTGAGACCGGCGGCCGAGGAAGCCTTGCCGCTCGTATAGACGGCGCGAGGGGCGAAGGAGCAGACGTACTTGAGAAACTGAGACTTGGACGTCGAAGGGTCGCCGACTATGCAGATGTTGATGTCGCCTCGTAGCTGCATGCCCTCGGCCGTCGTCTTGTGGACGCCAGACATGAGCTGAAGGAGGATGCCCTTCTTGACGACCTCATGACCGTAGACGGTGGGAGCGATGGACTGGACGAGGCGCGAGTAGATATGTTCCTTCCACACCATTTCTTTGAGCTCTTGAACCTCCTCGTGGCTCATGGAGCCCAGAACGGCATTCTGGACCTCCTCGAGAGACTCGTCTCCCTCGTTGGCGCTGTTCTGAACGAGGGCATTGATGACATCTGCCGCGGTGCCGTCCGCCACTGTCTGCTGCATAGTGTCGGCGACGACCATGCAGGCGAGAAAGGCCAGTCGGTAGCTGAGATCACGGACGCCGAGGGCCTTGAGCCCGGTGACTCCGCTGCCCCCCGCGTCGGCGGCTCCGCGAGGGAGGCCCCGATCGTCGCGAACCGAAGTCGTCTTTACACCGGGTAGGCCGAGCTGGCTGATGTCCGGAACGACGATCAGGGCGCCTGTAAAGACGCACTTCTCGCCGGCCTTGGCGCGGTCGACGATTTCGCCGCGGAGGATGACATCGAGAGTTCGCGGCATGCTGCCCGTCGGAATCTCCGAGCTGTTCTCCTGAATCCTGACCTTTTGCCAGTCGACAAATGTGCTTTGGCGTATATCCAGCTGCCAGTTGACGCGGTTGGAGCAAAGCAGGTTAGGACACTGCGTAGGCTCCGTATAGCGAAAGGTCTGCTCCACGTTGGGCACAACGGACCGACAGTCCTCGCAGACAAAGGTCGCCAGAGACAACTCGGGGCGGACTTCGGAAGTTCTCGTCACGGTGCCGGATATCGAGAGAAGGCTTCCGATGTTGGCCGCCCTGAGGCTTCGAACGCGAGAGACGAGCGACAAGTTGTAAAAGGCCAATGCGAAAAGCTTGTCCGTCTGCTGATGTTCGGTTTTGCGACTCGTCGCCTCGCTCGTCTGGGTGGCGGTGCTCGAAGCAGTCGGCTGACGATGTTCTCGGAAATATTGAGGCACATACTTGGCCATCATGTTGTTTAGGGCGGCAGTGAGAAAAGGCAGGAAACGGTAATACTGGCCAGTGACGGCATCCGCAAAGCTTTGGTTCCACGACCTTAGATGCCTATAGTCCACGTATAGCGTCGAGAGCTGAAAGCTGCGCATTCCCCTGATCTGCGCGAGGTAGTATTTGTCTGTCGTGGAGGCGCTGGGAGTAGGCGCGCCCGAGGGGGAGGGCTCCTCCGTGAAGCTAATCATCGTGACGGTCGCGTTAGAAGAGCGAGCCCATAGTCATTTGGGATGATCGTTTTCTTATTCACCTCTCGATGAAAGACTCAAAGTGCTCTTGCACAAGCAACCCGATCCGATCCTCGACTCGCGGGACATTGGCAGCGTCCGGCATGCGAGAGCTTCTGGGAACTTCATCATCGGCAAAGCCATCTTCGCTTGGAGCGCCTATATTCTCTGAAGGGGGACCGCGCGGACGTGAGCCAGATGATGATGGAAATCGCCTGTCGGACAAAAGGCCGGCATCGCTGGAGGGAGCCATTTTTCACCCCCTTCTGTGCTCTCCTCTCCCTGTCTTATCGGCCCGGGAAAGAAAAGTCAAGGCTGAAGGATGCCTTTCTTCTGTGTTCGAGATCTAGGGACTTCAGTCTGACTGCATGTGAGGTCGTAAAGTCTGACACGAGAGGGAAAAGGAAACTGCGATGGGATTGAGAGGTTGCAGGTTGGTTGATTTGGGGGGAAGGACGATGCTTTACGCGTTAAAGCGCGAAATGAACGCGTCTTTACTTTTTCTTTCGTTTAATTGAATTATCGCCCACAGGTGGCACTGTACCTGCTACTTAGAGCCCCGCGGCGTTGCGAGCCTTCTAGCCTGGTACTCTGAACTTGCTTATGCGTCTGTGTGCGTGCCACCGTGCGCTGACATTTAATGGGCTTCACACAGTCCAATGAACGCTCGGCTTCATTCATAAGTCTACTACCTAGATAAGATGCTCATTCTTATATCCGTAGCATCACTTGAATAAGTTGAATTACTGCGAAAGCCATGCAGAGTAACAACTCGTGGCAAAGAAATTGATGGCAACGACCAGCATCAGCATCGTCCTCTTCTAGTCCCATCAACATGCATAAACAGATGCCCCCATCTCGCTCATGAAAACGAGTGTATCTTGTTATTCAAACCCCCAGCATCTCCGTCAGTCAAATCCGTACTCATCATATATATATATATATATCTTCATCTCAGGTTGCATAGGCTCAACTCACCTTATCAGCCACCAGCAGCCACTCCTCCATACCTCGAACGTACTCGTCCGTAGTGGTATCCGTCGATGTCGACGCTTCCATGGTCCAGACTAGCACTTCATCGAAGCGAGCTTTTACCTCTAGGGTCTCCGTCTTGACCTGCGCTCTTTGCTCCTCATCCTCCCCTCCTTCAGACGGCTTCCTCTCCTTCTCCTTGTCTCGTTGCACCACGACGCCTTGATAATTGTCTGGTACGGCAACTGACCGACCATGTAATTTTCGTCCGCGAAAGTAGGCCACTTGCGACGTGTGAATTTCCTCTCTCGACGCGCCCAGTTTCAGTCTATGCCGCGCCAGTGACCATACCTTGCTTCGATTCGCTGGGCGACCAATACCCGGCAATGGGATCGACGGGCCCCGTGTGGTGAACCCGGCACGGTAACAGATTTGGCACTGCCTTGTTCTTGCTAGTGACCTCGCGGTCGGCGATGACTAGAAGTGATTCATCGCCCATAGTGGTGAGGCCGACGTCGACACGACGGGATAGATGGATATGGACAGAGATAGAGAGTGTGTGTGTGTGTGACGCGTCGAGCCAACTGATATCGCGTAAAGTCTTACCGCATATCCGTACATGTGCCTTAACACGCGCGAAAATTAAGCCTACAGGGACAGGTACTGCGCAGTAGCCCCGCGCTTATGAAACAGCCGTGTGTCTTAGCGGCCGCTACACCGAGACCAAGTACTATCCGTACTTCACAAGTCGCCCAACTCTACGGATACCGTCGCTCATCAACAACATGCGCGTAAAACAACCCATACAAAAAGAAACAACTCACCCAAGAAAGGGATAGGCGAATATATCTACGGATCATTCATTCATAGGTATTCGTAGGCAGTCATGGAAATAACAGCTCTAAAGACCGTAGACGAGGACGGCCTCAAGTTCCAACCCAACGGACATGAAGAAAGCACATCAGCCGCCACCCAACAGAGTCAATGACATCAAGACTCTGCTTGCTGAGCTTCTGCCAGTCGAGGGTCAAGGATCAATAACGCAGCATGGTTAGTTAGGCCGTGCCTCTATCGGCTGCATCCGGCAGTTGGCCCCATCCGCGAGCACAAGGTTAGCCCCCATTGCTTCGAGCCTTACTTAGCTCCGGTCTGCCCCTGGACCGGCCATCCCATCCGATCTGCGACACAGAGTCGAAGCTTCAGTCCGCACAAAACTGCAATTCTCACGAGATTGCCATGTCAGCCCTCCGCAGGTCCATGCCTGCTGCCATCGCATGGCCCGTCTCCCGCGGCGCCGAGGTCCTGCGCAGTACCCTCGGTGGTTGGACCTGGGGCCCTGCCCTCGCCATCGCAAGGCCGGCCATCCTCTCCGTCCTCGCCCGCATCCAGTCAGGCACCTTGGTGCTCGTCGACGAGCCTGCCAACAAGAGACACGTCTTCGGTCAGAAGCTCTCTGAGCATACCAATGGCGTCACAGCTTCCAACAGCTCCGCCATCAGCGCGCCACCCCGGGCCGAGGTCGTCGTCAAAAATGACGCCTTTTGGATGCGCCTCTTTCTCTTTGCCGACATGGGATTCGCCGAGGCCTATATGCTGGGCGACTTCCATTGCCATGACTTGACCTCGTTCTTCCAGGTAGGACGAATTCTGCATGGCCATCAAGGTGGACCGTAGCTCACCACTTCGGCATCTAGCTGTTCATCGTGAACAGAGATCAGATGAATAACGGAATCACCGCCTTCTCCAGCATCGCGTCTGCCATCTCAAGCTTGGCTCGATCGACGAATACACTTTCCAATTCACTCTTAAACATCTCGGCGCATTATGACATCAGCAACGACATGTTCGCCGCTTTCCTCTCTCCGGACATGACGTATTCGTGCCCGGTTTGGCGGCCTTGTACCAAGGCTGATCCACACGACGAGAGTCTCGAGGAGGCCCAGATCAGGAAGCTTGTCCGTTTCATCAACGGGGCCAGGATCAAAGCCTCCGACCACGTCCTCGAAATCGGTACGGGTTGGGGCTCCTTCGCCATCGAGGCAGTTCGGAGGACGAATTGCCGCGTCACCAGCCTGACGCTTTCTGCTGAACAGAAGCACTTGGCCGAGGAAAGGATTCGTGCCGCGGGTCTCAACGACCGCATAGAAGTCAAGTTGATGGATTACCGTCAGCTTCCCGTGTCATCCACCCCGTACGACAAGATCGTTTCCATAGAAATGCTCGAAGCAGTTGGCCAAGAATACCTGGCCACGTACTTTGCATGTGTGAATCGACTCCTCAAAAGGCGTGGCGGCGTTGCCATGTTCCAATGCATCACCATGCCAGAATGTCGCCACAAGGCCTATTCCGAGTCCGAGGAGTAAGTGCTTGCGAAAATCTCAGGAGTCGACAGCCAAGCTAAGATGCAGAGCAGCTTCATCAATCACTACATCTTTCCTGGCGGCTACCTTCCTTCGATAACGCAAATATTGAACCACATCAGTCAACAGTCGGACGGCACGCTCATAGTGGAAAACGTCGAAAACATCGGCGGCCACTATGCGAGAACCCTGCGACTCTGGAACGAAAAGTTCCGGGAAAATTTCGACGTCAGGATTAAATCGGCTCTTCTCCAAGAGCATCCGGACATGACGGAGGAAGCCGTCGAAGTATTCCGCAGGAAATGGGAGGTAGGCAGTGGTGTCTTGGTTGCGAACCGCGCGCTGGAGCTTGGCTGACCTGTGCTAGTATTATTTCACCTACTGCGAGGCTGGATTCCTAACTAAAACCTTAGGAGACGTCATTATCACAGTCGGGCGAGAAGGCGCTTTAGAGCTGATGGAAGAGATCCCGCTTTGAGCGCATGCAATTCCTTTTGACCCTTCTTGCATCGCAACTATCTGGCTTGCCGTTTTCAGCCTTGCTCAAATTCTCGACTAGAAGGGGCCGTTTAGACGTTGGACAGAGGGACCCGGATCTTGATGCTCTTATGTCGAAATCGATAGGAGATTTGCCGTTCATCGTGATTTTTTCTTCCCGGCCGTGGTCTTTCTCTTGCTTCGGGGCCGCGCTGTACCAGCACTTTTGGAGGAGAATCGAATGGCAGTGTCACCATCAATGCCAGGCTTGTGTTTTCGGAAAAGCCACATTGCGACCCGAGCATCTTCTATACTAGAGTGTGCTTCATGATGGATTTGGACACCCAACAGTTCCTTTGCCAGCATCCTGAGAGACGGTGTTTGACCGTTTGCAATTCTTTTGAAGCCAGGATAATTGGCTGTATCGCGAATATCCTGTCGCGGGTGGCAGAGCTTCAATGCAGCCAGGTCATGTCTGAGGTCGTGTCCCACTAAGACTCGGTTTCTGATAAGGCGGGAGACTTGAGCTTGAACCTGGTCGAAACCCCGGGCCAACTTCATATGCTTGGGAGAGATCCCGCTGTACGCGGTTCTCCAATCTGTAACTTTCTCTTTCGGCTTCACGAACGAATCGTAGATTTGCCGGCCGTGGAAGTCGACCAGACTGACTCTGGCAAGAGCTGACCTATAGCCGCCAGAGCCGATCCCGACCATCTCGCAGTCCAGAGCTACATACTTTCCAAGTTCTATATCAGCGGATAAGCCATGATTGATGCGGTCGTCGTCTCTTCCCGTAAAGTCGCTTTTGAGACCAAGCCCGTAAGCCTCCGCCAGCGTTTCGGTCGAGATGTCATTATCTTGGGCCCATAGTGCAAGAGAAGGTGCAGATCCGTCTCCAGGCTCGCTTTCGGCAGTCAAGCTTTGTACGCCTCCCATGTCAGGGCGTCGTTCTCGGTCCGTCTGCCGCTTGGTAGTGTCTTTCTTGCGGGAGCTGGCGGCTGGCTCGATGGCAGCTTTCCGCTTCTTCGCGGGGCGATGGCGACTAGGTTGGTCGTCGGCCTTTCGTTTCGAAGATAGCTGGGATGCTTTCTCAGCCTGGAGTTTCGCTTGGAGCTTCTTCCAATTCGAAGATAGTTCGGCCATATTGGGCCTGCACATCGGTAGGTATCCGTGGACCGTTTGATGGATCAGCGAATCAAATAAGGAATGTTGATGTCGTGAGAGTCACGTGTACTTGCATCTAAGCTCTTGATTATTCATCCTTGCTAGAAGGATTGGGCGTCTAATCAAGCCGGGGAGACGAAAGGCACTAACACCCCCCGGTATTCCGGCGTTCGGCAGTCGGACCGTTCATTAGATTAACCCTTCAATGAACCACGGTCCACGGGATTTGGCTCGCTCCCTCAGCCAACGCCTCCCTACAGGCTACCACTCTTCGGGTATAGCCTCAGAGGCTATGGCCTTTAAGGTCAGCTTGCGGCTTTAAGAGATTCTTTACTTCCTTCGACGTCATCGAGCTAGTTACCGCGTGGCCCGCGTCGCAGGTTCGCAAACGTCCTGGCAACGAGTCCAAGGTGTTCTGCCAACGCTTTTCAAGTCCCTTCAGCTCGCCAATTTTTTTTCGCCCCTGGACCCTATCAATCTCTCTCGAATTACTCCGTACATACGGACACAAACTTCAACCATGACCAGATTATCGAGATTCCTTTTGCGGATACCCCGGCCCCAGGTCCGCAGAATACCCTACCCCCTCCCTTCCCCGCATGATGCAGAATGCAGGCAGTTCTTGCTGACGCAGTGGAAAGAGCCTATTCGGTGTCATCAGCCTCCAGACAGGTACCGAGCTCATCGCGCTGGCGCAAGTCTTCAATAAGGTCACCGGGGTTTACGGCTTGCTCGCTATCCTCACGGGCTACAACCTGTCGGTGCTGCAGCTTTCGACCTACCTATACTCTATCGCTGTACTCGCCGTTGTCGTCTGTTTGATTCCGCACATCAGACGGCAAAGCCCATTCGAGTGTCTGGCCCTAGGGTGGGTGTATCTCGTCGACACGGTCATCAATGGTGTCTACACGGTCGCCTTCGGGCTCGAGCTCTACTTGTCCTCTGAGGCGCGAACTACCCCTTCGCTCTCCAGCATTGTCGCAAAGGGCTTGGGAGGGCTGCGGAGGGAGAGCGAGCCAGCGGCATTGCCTCAGGAGACGGCGACGAGCATGCTGTTGATTGTGGGACTAACACTTCTCCGAGTGTACTTCAGCGCCGTGGTCATGTCACATGCGCGACAGGTCCTCCAGAGGTACATGCAAGTCTTGGCTGTCGAGGCTACCGGGACGGATGAGGAAGATGGTCCCTTTGCCGCCGATCTTCCGGCCGGGGAAGGATGGAAAGGAAGTATGGGGAGGATGATGATTTCTTGCGACAGGGGGTACTGGTTGGGCATGGAGGAGGTGGAAGTCTGGCAACGGGAGTCTCACGGCAAAGTTGGAGGAACACTGGCGGGAGAGGTTTAGGGAGGCAAAAGGGTTGGATGACGCCATTCACACTGGTCGTCTCACCATGCGGATTTGTAACGCGGAGTACATGACTATACTTCTTTCGAGGTACTCATCACTATCAGCATCTTTAGCGGGCCTATCGAAGGCCCGGCTCTTGTCATCAATTCATCATAGATCACGCAATCAAGCTATGGCCCAAGCTATGGCCCAATCACGGAGCTTCGAATCCGGCGTGTTCGCCTGAAGAACGGAGACGGTACATGAATGTCGCCATCGCGCGGTACCCGCAAGTAGCAGCTGATGCCACCCTCTCGATACAACCTCTCTCCCTGATCTCCTTAATACTACACTCGCCTTCCGCCCTTCGGCATGGCATTTCTCTTCAGGCAGAATCCGTCATCCCAGGACGACACAATGGACGCGTCTCCTTCGATCCGTACGCCTGACGAGGCCGGTGCGTGATCCCTGTCCTATAGCCTTTGAGACTCCTGAGAGACTGGATGGACAATTGGGCTGATCCCCGTGATAGTGGCCCGGATCGCCTACCTTGCCAGCGACGTTATCATCGCAGTGCAGCCGTCGCTGGCCGCTCCGTCCGAGTTCTCTGTGCACCTTCAACGTTTTGCTGGTCGGAGAGATCGCGGGCTGGTCGCCACCACGGTCGATGCTGTTCCCGATGTAAGTCAGTTGACATGCAACACCACGAACAGGATGCTGATGTTTCCTGTGTAGATTCATGCCGTACGTCAAAACGCGGATCCCCTGCTGTCTGTCTTCACGCCCATTCGCTCCGCCAAGCTTGTTACCGTCACCGCCCCTTCCTCCATCTTGCTGCCTGCCGTCTCCCACCTTTACAGGCTGGCCAGCTATCCTGTCGTCATACACGTCTCTCTTTTACCCCGTAATCACTCCGACTACTCGACAATAACGTCAATACGCAATTCAGGATGGGCCTTTCTACAATCGGAGAGCCTGCAGGAGGCACAGGATATGGCCATTACGGCTCACGCCCTGGCCATCCGCACGGGCAAAGGTGTAATCCACTTCTTCTCTCCCGCCTCCTCTGCCGATGACGAGCCCATTACCGTTGAGGACGCCGCAGTCGTGCGCGAAATTCTCGACATGGAAAGCGTCAGGAGGTTTCAGTCGGGGAGCATTCCAGCTTCAGGCATATATTCCCACGATGGACATACAGCCATATCCTCAGACCATCCGGAGACGACGGCCGCCGCCGCTGGCTCAGCAAGTAACGGTAATCTTCAGACCTTGGCTCTAGGTGATCGTCCTAAAGTGACGTCTGTGGCCACGTCTGTCAAGTCGAGCGAGCGTAGCGAGTCGTCTACTCCGGTGGCCCCCTCATCAGTTGCGACCACAGTCGAGGCCGCTCCCTCGCAAATACTGTCGGAAGACATCTACGTATGCGCCAAGCGCATTTGGTCTCAGATTCAGATCAGCCTCGGAAGACAGTATCACGCCTTCGAGTATTACGGCGCTACCGATGCCGAAAACTGTCTCTTCATATTCGGTTCCAACACTCGTCTATTCCGCGCGACAGTTAGCGATGCGAAGCCTGACGACGTCTTCGCCAAGGCAGGCATCGTCGTTCCACGCCTCTACCGACCCTGGATAGGTTCTAAACTTGCCGTCACCCTTCCCAGATCGATTAAGAGAGTTGCCGTTCTGGAACAGATTCATCGAGCAACCACAAGATGGGGACCCCTTCTGATCGACATCCTCTCGTCTATACATCGTGGACCGGGCGGCGTCCAGACTGTCGTCGGCTATCAGTTGGGATGTCTTGCTCCAGAGACCGTCATTCAGGCACTGCGCGGCGTGTTTCAAAATCTGCTGGCTGAGAAGCCAGTTCAGAATCTCGAGGTCGGCGTCAGAGATGCGCCTCAGCCACAATCAGACTCTAGACCAGGACCTCCGCAGCTGGAGACAGCATACTCCAAGATTCTCGACCAGGTATTCGGGTCCAGGGCCTACATCGCCAATGCCATCGATGCTGCCAACCCTGGCGTTGCTCCGGATGTCTGGACAAGTCCGGAATTCGGTTTCGGATCTTTGCTGGCGCGCAAGGAGGCTCGGCGGCAATTCGTGGCTGAGGTCAAAGATGCTTCCCGCAGTGGCGAGTTTGCTTCGGAAAAGCCCAAAAGTATACTGGCTCGGTGGGCTGTCAATGCCGACTCACTTGATAGATCCACAGACGTGGCTGATCAGGTCGTTACCTGCTTGGAGGCCGACGGGTCGCCGGCAGCTCAATCCCTACTCTCCCGCCGCAGACTCTTTCATCAGGAATCTTTGTGGCTCATGGGCTCCGATGCCTGGGCGTACGATCTCGGCAATTCGGGCGTGCATCATGTTCTAGCTTCGGGCGAAAACATCAACATGCTCATAATAGACTCAACCCCTTATTCTAGGAGAGAAGCGGCTGATGGCGACCGACGAAAGAAAGACATTGGGCTTTATGCCATGAACTTTGGAAACGCCTACGTAGCTTCCACGGCCGTATACAGCTCATATACGCAGGTTCTACAAGCGATGCTAGAAGCAGATAAATTTAACGGTCCTTCGATTGTTCTAGCATATCTGCCATACTTTGGCGAGACAGACTCACCCTTGACTGTTCTTCAAGAGACGAAGAAGGCGGTCGAGGCTGGCTACTGGCCTCTATATCGATGGAATCCGAACAAGAATGAACAAGATAGCGAACCGAGCTTTTCCCTCGACTCGGAGCTTATCAAACAGGAGTTGAAGACTTTCCTCGCCAGAGATAACCAGTTGACACAGCTGATGAGAAAGGAACCAAAGTTTGCGGCGAGCCTGGCGCAGGACTTTGGAACGGAAGTCAGGGCCAGACAGAAGCGGAGGGCAAGAGATGCATACAACCAACTCTTGGAGGGTCTACTTGGAGCTCCATTGACAATCCTCTACGCTTCGGATAACGGCAACGCAGCCTCCGTGGCGACCCGTCTAGGAAATAGAGGCAGAGCCCGTGGACTGAAGACTGTCGTCATGGCCATGGAAGATTACACATTGGAAGACTTGCCCGGAGAGGAGAATGCGGTCTTCATCACGGCAACTGCCGGCCAGGGAGAGTTTCCGCAAAACGGTCTGTCATTTTGGGAAGCCATCAGAAGTAAGACAGATCTGGATTTGGCGACGGTTCACTACACCGTCTTCGGCCTGGGCGACAGTCACTATTGGCCTCGGAAGGAGGACAGGATCTTTTACAACAAGCCGGCCAAAGATCTTGATAGGGTCCTCGCCAATCTTGGAGGGGTGCGCCTCTGCGACATGGGATTAGGCGATGACCAAGATCCCGACGGATACCAGACAGGTTACCAAGAGTGGGAGCCGAAACTGTGGCAAGCACTCGGTGTTGACCAAGTCGATGGACTGCCGGAAGAGCCTCCTCCTATAACCAATGAAGACATCAAGCTGGCGTCCAACTACCTGCGCGGGACAATCGTCGAAGGACTCGAGGATACCAGCACAGGAGCCATCTCGGCGCCGGACCAGCAGCTGACCAAGTTCCACGGCACTTACATGCAAGACGATCGAGATGTACGGGAGGAGAGAAAGGCTCAGGGTCTGGAGCCGGCATATTCTTTCATGATCCGCTGTAGGCTTCCGGGGGGCGTCGCTACGCCGAAGCAATGGCTGCAGATGGACGACATCAGCACCTCGCTGGGCAACGAGACGATGAAGCTCACAACGAGGCAGACGTTCCAATTCCACGGCGTCGTCAAGGGGAGACTGAAGCCGGCCATGCAGGCCATCAACCAGGCGTTGATGACTACGATTGCGGCTTGCGGCGACGTGAACCGCAACGTCATGTGCAGCTCTCTGCCGACGCAGTCTCGCTACCACAAACAGGTTCATGCCTACGCACAGAAGATCAGCGACCACCTACTGCCGTCAACGACGGCCTATCACGAGATCTGGCTCACTAACGACGATGACGGGAAGAAGATTCAGGTGGCCGGAGATGCCGTACAAGACTTTGAGCCACTCTACGGCCCTACATATCTCCCTCGCAAGTTCAAGATTACCATCGCCGTGCCTCCGCATAACGACACGGACGTCTACGCGCATGACATTGGGTTAATCGCCATCGCCGGGCCCGATGGAGAGCTGCAAGGCTTCAACGTGCTGGCAGGCGGAGGCATGGGGGCGACGCACAACAACAAGAAGACGTATCCGCAGACGGGCCGGATGTTCGGCTTCTGCGCGGCAGACGAGATTCACATCGCCTGCGAAAAGATCATGCTCGTACAGCGAGACTTTGGTGATCGGAAGAACCGCAAGCATGCGAGGCTCAAATACACCATCGACGACATGGGCGTCGACGTCTTCCGCGGCAAGGTCGAAGAGCTTTGGGGCAAGTTCTTCGAGCCGGCGCGACCGTTTGAATTCAAGAGCAACATCGACACCTTTGGCTGGCAGCGTGACGAGACGGGCCTCAATCACTTCACCTTGTTCATAGAGAACGGACGGATCGAAGACACGCCCGAGTTCCGGATGAAGACGGGCCTCCGCGAGCTGGCAAAGGTGCACAAGGGCGAGTTCCGTCTGACGGGCAATCAGCATCTGATACTCAGCAACGTCAGCGACGACGACTTGCCAGAGATCAAGGGGCTGTTGAAGCAGTACGGTCTCGACAACGTGCAGTTCTCGGGCCTCCGTCTCAGCTCGTCGGCCTGTGTGGCGTTTCCCACCTGCGGCTTGGCCATGGCCGAATCGGAGCGTTACCTGCCCGAGCTCATCACCAAGCTGGAGACTTGTCTGGAGGAGAATGGGCTGCGGCAGGAGTCCATCGTGATGCGAATGACGGGCTGTCCCAATGGCTGCGCCCGACCCTGGCTCGCGGAGGTGGCCTTTGTGGGAAAGGCGTACGGCGCCTACAACATGTACCTAGGCGGAGGCTATCACGGACAGCGTCTCAATAAGCTGTATCGGTCAAGCATCAAAGAGGAGGAGATTCTGGCCATCATGAAGCCCCTATTGAAGCGGTATTCGCTCGAGAGGCTTCCGGACGAGCGGTTTGGCGATTTTTGCATCCGCGTGGGCCTCATTCATGCCACCAAGGACGGGCAGGACTTTCACGACAATGTGAGTTGCCTTTTACCCCTTTTTATCGTTGAGTTGACATTCGTTGTTGCTGACTCTCGTTACTTCAGGTGGCTGAGGAGGAGTCTGGTGAAGAGTAAGGACGAGCTTGAAAGGGGAAGAAGACAGAAACAGACAGAGGCCCATTAAATGAGTGGTCAAAGAGAGGTCGTGGGATGAAATGAGATGTTTATATTTGAATATGTACACAAACAGACAATGACGAAACACACAACCGTTTGTGGCACGATAGCTTCAGTCCATGGAGGGGACGGCACTGATTTCCCCGTCCTTTCCCTGCAATCAACAACAGTCGAATGATGCTCGACAACAAGAACAAGAAAAGAACTCTTCAGACAAGTCGAAGAAGTCTCGATATCCATGCTCCGAAAACAAAGAGATGCGTCTTGTCCTGAACACGACAAGAGGTGAAAACCGGGCAACAAGGGGGAAAAAAAAAAGAGCAAGGAAGAGAGGACGAGAAGGGAAAGACAGGATGAGGGGGAGGGGCAGAAGAAGGGAACCGTCTAGCGCTTCAACTTGCTCCCAACGCTGCTGACCGTATCGCTCAGACGACCGCCCAGTCCGCCCAGCCATCGAGGCACCTTGACGGATAGCCTGAGACGGCCCTCGACGAGGACGTTGACGACGTTGATGACGGCGAAGGCGGTGGAGCCGACGGCGCGGAAGATGGCGAGGGCGGCGACGCTCCACAGGATGAAGCGAAGATACATGTTATCACCCAGGCCTCGGCTGCTGTAGACGTCGGACACGGCCATGGCCAGGATGCCGTTGGCCACCATCCAGGAGACGACCATGTAGGTCCGGACGCTCTTGTAGTAATCCTCCTGCAGCTGGGCCTCGGGAATGGATGCCGGGGCAACGGCGAGACGGTCGCGGAGGTTGCGCAGGGCCTCGTCGTATCCGCTGTCGATGTCGAGCTGTTCGCTGGGCATGTCGAGCTCGACCGTCTGTCCGCCGGCGTGACCGACGGCCGTTCCGAGGTCCGTCTTGAGGACGTTGTCGCCCTTTGTCCCCCACGTCACGTCGTGGGTGTTGCAAAAGGCGTAGACCTGGAGGGTGCAGATGTAGCTGGGGAGCAGGAGGAAGTATTGAAGAGACGAGGTGATCATGTGCCAGGGTTCGAGGTAGAGGAAAGACATGAGGAAGTAGAGGCCGATAGTCGAGGCCATGGAGACGACGAGGTTGGTGAAGACATTGTTACCCATCGATAGCAGGCCCTCACCATCTCGATGCTTGGACGTGAGCTGACGGACGATGATGTAGATGCAGGCGAACGAGGTGTAGAGCATGATGATGCCATATAGGATCATACTAGTGAGGTAAAGCTTCCTGGCGCCCTGAGGCCGATTACCGAGCGAGAGGACAAACTGCGAAGCGACGAGCAGGACGCAGACGTATCGAAGAACGGTGAAGATGACGGAACCCATATTGTGACCAAAGGGGTCGGTCTGCGGATCGGCGAGGCCGCCGGCGACAAAGTAAAAGGTCAGGTAGAAGTTGGCGAGGGAGAAGTAGGTGAAGAGCAGCTGGAGAAGCTGGTACGTGAACTCGACGAAGAGGAGGGCCTTGCGGGCGATGGTGTGGTCGGTGGCGAGGATCTGACGGCATTGGAAGAGGGAGTAGACGGCGGCGAAGAAGGCGCCGTTGAGCCATCTGCGGCGCTGGGAGATGAATTCGGAGACGGTGTCTGTTTTGTTATGTTAGTGAGGAGCTTCTCTTGGGAGTGAGAGATGGAAGAGATAAATCTGTGAGGGTTCTCAGGGTAAGGGGGGGGTTGAGTGTTGTGTGTGACAGAGACTCTGAGAGAGAGAGAGGGACAGAGAGAGAGAGAGAGAGAGAGAGAGAGAGAGAGAGAAACAACTCACCAGGCACGTCCGTCTCCCCCGTACACCCCTTAACATACTTGAGCACCCAACGCTCCCCCCTCTTAGCCACCAGCTCCCAGCACAAGATACGATCCTCAGCCAGGTACATGTTGGCCGTGAACACGTCCGCCCGCTGACCATGAAGCGTCTCCCCCTTGAAATACTGGCTCAGCGGCCCGTGACCGGTCTCGTCGTTCTGCAGCGCGTGGTAGCGATAGGCGCTCAGCGCCCCCGGCAGAACGGTGATGTAGCCGAAGACGGACTCGAGAGGCTTGTCGAGGATGTTGCTCATCTTGTACTCAAAATTCTGCGATGCTACCAGCGGGTTGAGCAGGTTAGACCCCAGCTTTCCCTTCATCGCCTTGATCTCGCCGCAGGCGCCGGCCACGTTGGAGTCGGTGTCGAAGGCCTTCCATAGATGGTAAAGAGAGTTGCTCCCCGGTCGCGTGCCGACGTCGAGGAGGATGCAGACGTTGGGGTTGAGAGCCTTGCCGAAGGCGTTAAAGAACCAACGATGCGAATTGAGCTTGCGCTGATTCTTCTCCTTTAGACAAAAGATGATCTGACACGGCACGATTCCCTTCTCTGCGCCTTTAAAGCGCAGGTCGGCATCGAGAGAGACCTGCGTCGTATACTCGTAGACGTGCGCCTGTACCGCCCGGTTGTTGACGTAGTTCTTGGCGATGCCGTGCTGATAGACGCCCATGGCGGCCAGAGCGTCCAGAGTGCGGGCGTTGATCTTGTCTCGTCCGTCTGAGATGATGCAGACGACGATCTTCTGCCAACCGGCCTCGCCCCAGGTGCGCGACCTCGAGCGCGAGCAGAAATGGGCAATATTCTTCATAACGGCGTGCATCGTCCGCGTGAAGCAAATCTCGTCCTCATTATACATGGTGACGCAGATGAACAGCTCCGTCTCGCGTGTCGTCCGCCCTATACTCTGCCGCAGCTTGTAACCCCGTGAGACGAAGTCGTCCGGATCGCAGGTGACGGCCGTGTAGCGCATGTGTGTGAACTCAACCTCGCTCCGCCGAGGGAGGAAGCTGTGCAGAATGGTGGGAATCTTGCACTCGAGCACCAGCTCGCCGTTGATGAGTTGCACCTCCTTGCGCGACATCTGCGGCGCCCTGACGCCTCGACGCTCCTGGGCGCCGTTGGGAGCCGGGCCGTAATGCTCGATCTTGACGTCATGCGGCACTGGCTCCTCGTTGAGCGTCTCCTGCGAGAGCGAGGAATATGAACCTCGAATCTTGGTGGGTGCGAATACGTCCCCGTCGTCTTCGTCGTCGACAGCACTTCCACCTCGTCCTCCATCCAAGGGTATCGTCACGGCAGCATCATCATCATCATCATCCACTTCGTCCGCCAGGGTACGTGAGCTTCGCGCCGAGACGGTCGAGAACAGAGGCGCAGGCGGCAGAGGCCGTCGCGGACTGCCGCCGTATCGCGACGACGGTGTGCCGGGTCGCGGACTTCCGTTGAGGTCAGGCGGCTCGAACGAGACGCCCGGCGGCGGCGGCCGTGATCCGAGGTCCGACGAAGGTGTCCAGGGCCGATCGCGGCCGGCAAAGGGCACGTACGTCGAGTCGGGCGGCGGCATGCTGGGTGCGCTATCTCGAAACGACGAGGAAGGGGCCGGATGGTAAAGCCTTCGTCCACCGGCCGAACTGGAGGGACGAGGAGACGACATGAGCGGCCGGTTACCTGTCAGATTCTCGGACGAGACGTACGCGACAGAAGGCGAGCGCTCAGGAGACTCTCCCAACAGTCTCACGGCGGCGGCGGCGGCGGCGGCGGCGGCGGGAGTAGTTGGTGTTTCTTGGCCTTGGTTTTCGCCGTAGCCGTAGCTATAGCCCTGGCCGTCGCCATAGCTGTAGTCGGGCGGTCTAGCAGGCGGCGTCTTCGGCCGATGCATGGCTGGAATGTCGAGTGCCAAGTGCCAAGTCGTCTCGTTGCCGAGGAGAGAAGTGACCTCGCACACAGATTAAAATGAGGAGAGGTGGGTATGCAAAGGGAAGGGTAAGGCTCAAAGGGAAGGGTAAGGCTCGTGTTGTGATGATGTGAGGGTAAAGAGGAAAACCCCTGCTGCTGTCCTGGAGAAGAGCAGAGATGGTCCCAGGGAATGGGAGGTCGAGGTTTTTGGGGCTTCGATTCCATGTCTGTGCGCACAGAGAGAATAGAGGGAAAACGTAGCCGCTAATAGAGGCCTATAGGCGATGGGAGTGCGTTTGGCCGCCGATGGGCGTTGGCAGAGATGGCTGTGTCAACAGTTGAGGGTTGACTGGGCAACGCGCTGGCAGCCGTTGGGCAACCAACCATCGCTGGCATCTGGCCAATCAGCTCCAGCAGCGGGCGCGATGTGCCTTTCGAGGTCCACTTTTTAATATCCCGATAGACCCTTACCCTAGCATGCCCTAGCACCGACCCTCCCTCCGGCGGCCTCTTCCTACAGGGATCTTCCTTTCATGGGTATTTCGTCCAGTGATAGGTGATAGGTCTGTTGTTTCACTGTTGACGCCCGAATCTGCAGGCACAGACTACCAGGTATCCGTATCCGTGCGCCCGTACGGACGTACATACATACCTACATATATATATACATACTGATAGTTAGCATCCTTTCGTTGTGGGAGGCCACCATCAAGTCGCGAGCAGGGTTCATATCCCTTTGGGTGTGGTAATGCCACCCTCAGGTCACTTGCAGGGTTCGTCGCTAATAGGACGCTATGGATCAGCAGCTACATTTTAATACTAAGAGATCTCACTATATAGGAAGTACTCCCAGTTCTGCGACTTACATAGCGTTACTTTACGCACCACTGCGCAGGCCCCGACAGCGAAGTCGAGATTGGTATCTGCAAGCTTAATCAGCAGCGTGGAGACCGTGACCTGAGGGTGGCGTTACCACACCCAAAGGGATGGAGCACACGACAGTAAGCAGTCGATGAAGTACGGGTAGATCCGGTCAGTCAATTGTATGTACATATATTTTAACGTCTGTACGGATACATATGTACATACGAGGCAAATTCTCCATGCTATCCATCCGTAGATGTTCTTATATTCCACGCGATGGGCTTTCAGAATCTGTGGGCTTTGCAGTGAAGCTGTTCAGGTGTATTTACAGTAGTATCTGCGAGCTTCATCATCGATTCATATATGAGAGTCCTGCGACTTGGAGGTGGCCTTCCCACAGCCGATGACATTGTATGTATGTACACACTACATGCGGATGCTCCCGCGCAAAGGTCTGCCTGACGCGGCACACGACATTTCACAACACATGCCATGATGCCACACATGCCACACATTGTGCGCAGGCGCGTAAACGCCCTTGTCGTCCAAAACCTACCCTACATCCCAATTTTACCAACAAAAACTCTCAGAAGCCAACGTCACATTCAAAAGAATTGACTTCCTCTGCTCGCCAGTCGGCCCTAAGTCTAACGCGTAGCAAATGTCTCACACGCCGCAGTCTTTCGTCTCTCTGGTATATGCCGAGTCGGCGCGGTCCGAAGTCGCTCAGACGCACAAACACACACGTCGAGAAAGGAAACAGGGAATAGAAGGGAGTTGCGCGCGGTCAATACATCTCAGACAGCAGAACACGTCTGGAGGTTATAGGTTACCAGGTAGTGGGTAGGAACTCTGATGTAGATAGTCGCACAAGGATAAGCATACTACGGATACATATGTATATGCTTTCTCCTGACGCGACGCAGATACGAGCGTGACGCCTGCCCGTATGCATGTACGGATATAATATCGTCATCACTCATTAATGGCGATGATCCCCTCCCCCCTAAACGCTGTAGCCTCGACCCGACCATCAGCTTCATCAACACCATGGCTTACAGATCCGTACTAACCCGCGCGGTCGCCACCGCCTTACAGCTGCTACTGCTGCTCCCCATCAGCAGCGTGGCAGCCTCCGACCCCCTCTACAGCGGCGTCTACAGACCACAGGTCCACTACTCGCCTCCCCGCAACTTCATGAACGACCCCAACGGCCTCTTCCGTTCCGCCAAAGACGGTACATGGCACCTCTACTACCAGTATAATCCCACCGGCCTCGTCGCAGGCAATCAGCACTGGGGCCACGCCACCTCTCCCGACCTCTACCACTGGACCAACCAGCCCGTCGCCCTGTCGCCGCCCAACAATCAGACCTTTGTCTGGTCTGGGAGTTGCGTCGTTGACGTCAACAACACGTCTGGCTTCTTCCCCAGCCAGGACGATGGTGTAGTCGCCATCTACGTGAGTCTCACAACCCGCCCCCCCCCCCCCCCCCCCCCCCCCCCCCCCCCCCCCCCCCCCCCCCCCCCCCCCCCCCCCCCCCCCCCCCCCCCCCCCCCCCCCCCCCCCCCCCTTTTCAACTCCGTCCGTTGCTCCATTGGCCGCCGCCGCCGCTCACCCCAGTCTACTATTGAGTTAAAAACTCCTCAAAGACATTGGCCGGCCCGGACCGTCAGTCGCAGGCCATCTCCTACTCCCGAGATGGCGGCTACAGTTTCACCGCCTACGACGGAAACCCCGTCATCCCTGGCAACTCTTCGCAGTTCCGCGACCCAAAGGTCATCTGGTACCACGACCGCTGGCTCATGACCGTCGCTTATCCCGTCGACTTCGCCGTCGGCCTCTTCACCTCCCACAACCTCGTAGACTGGACCCCCGTCAGCAACTTTTCCCTGCATGGCCTGCTCGGCTTCCAATGGGAGTGCCCAAACCTCGTACGCGTGCCTGAAATCGACTACGATACCGGCCGCAGGCTCGACGACATTTGGCTCCTCGTCGTCTCCGTCAACCCCGGTAGTCCGCTCGGAGGCTCCGTTACCCAGTATTTCCCCGGGGCCTTCAACGGCACCCATTTCGAGGCCGTCGACTCCGCCGTCCGCATCGCCGATTTTGCCAAGGATTATTACGCAGGCCAGTTCTTCTACGGGCTCCCCGACCAAGAAGCCGTCTACATCTCCTGGGCTTCCAATTGGCAGTATGCCGAAGCCGTGCCGACCGCCTCGGAAGGCTGGAGGTCCGCTATGGGCCTCCCGCGTCGCACCGCCCTGACCAGAGCTCCCCGCGTCGGATGGAAGCTCGTCTCCCAGCCGTACGACCTAAGCCCCGTCCAGGCCGGGCAGCTTCTGTACCAGGACAACCTCGCCAACAACGCCGTCACCCTGGACTTTGCTTCTGTCCAGTCCAACGCCCTGTACTGGGAGGCCAATGTGACGGGCCTCCCCCCGGGCCTCCCCGGCACCGCGAGCCTGAACATCTCCTTTACCAGCAGCCGGAGCGGCGAGCGCCTCGAGACCGGCTACTTCTTCCCAAGCGAAGGCTTCTTCTTAGACAGGAGCCAACTCCGTGCCTTTCAGTCCCCCTTCTTCACCGATAAGTTCTCCATCACTGCGCCGCGAAGGTCAGGCAGCTCCTGGAGTATCACCGGCGTTTTCGACCGCTCCCTGATCGAGCTTTTCCTCGACCGGGGCGTCGACAGCGCAACGGCCGTCTTCTTCTCCGTACAGCCGCTGACGGACATGGAGATTACCTCATCTGGGCTTCCCAAAGAGACGCGCGTCAGTGTCCGCGTCAATGCTCTCCGCAGCGTCTGGAGCTGACGGACCTCAACCCCGGGGTCCCATAGACGCTCGTGGAAGCCTTCTCACTGTTCTGTTCCTTTTGGGTTCCGAGTTCATTGTACAAAGCTTAACGTGATTCATCTTGGCCAGCAGTGAGGCCATCGGTGAGATGCTGCAGTAAGTAGCCTCGATAATCTCCTACCAGAGACAAACAAGAGACATGAACAAAGAGCCAGACTTCCAATACCATCTGAATAACCGGGATTATTTTTTACACCTTGCGTGATCCTCAAACTTCTAAACCATGTGTTGCAGCAGACCTAACTCCAGTTGTGAAGATTCTTAGTGACTTGACATACCTAGTACCTATTCAAGGCGTCCTGAGAACCGTTCTGCTCCCATGCACAACCCTGCCCTTTGTGATCGCGCGACTAGCAGTTCCCCGCATCCGCTTCGGTCGCTCCACTCGATTCGTCTATTTGCCCGCCCTCCCCGGATCTTTTGTTGCGAGGGCAAACGGCTATCAAAGCCAACAGGACAGCAACTCCCGAGACGGCCGAGGCGGCAATCATGCCCTTGGAAAAGGCCCTGGTATTCACGTGGCGGATTGCTTTCCACTGCAATTCCGATAGCTTGTTTCCTAGCTTTTGTTTTGACGCCCTCTGCTCTTCCGTGAGGATGCCTGTCAGGTATTTTCTGGCCTCAGCATGGACGAGCACAGTCGAGGTAGAGATTCCCAGGCTACCGCCGAAACCTCGAAGGAGTGCCAGGATTCCGTGTGCCGGTGCTAGAGCATAATCAAGTCAGCCTGCCGCCTTAACCGAGAAGCCCTTTCTTCATTTACCTTGGTCACGGTCAGAAGCCTCGTCAATGACGAGATTCGTTGCCGCGGCCGCAGAAAGACCAAATCCGAGGCCAGAAAAGGACAGGAATCCTAGAGCCTTCTTATCATCCTGAGCCCCGGACACGGTCGTCAGCAACGCAGTGCCGATCGTCATGCAACAGGCTCCGGCGAGTAACGTCTCGCGGAAGAGTTTTCTCTTGTTATTGATTTTGCTGCTGACGACGCTCCCTACAGCCGACATTCCCAGCATGGGAAGCAGCATGAACCCTGCCATGAGCGCCGTCTTCTGGCTCACCACCTGCGCCCTGAGCGGAAACGAGTACATGATGAGCAGGTAGGGGTAGCCCAGTAAAAGTGTCGACACAGCGCCGGCTCTGTATGTGCCGTTTTGAAAAAGACGAAGGGGGAAGGCGGGAGAAAAGGAGTCGCCGAATTGTCTCTCGACTTTGAATTCCCAAGTGAGCAGCGCTATGAGGCTGAAGAGCCCGGTCGCAAGCGGTGCAATAAAGATGGCTTCGCCCCAAACACCGCCTTTCGGAGACTCCCCAACCTTCTGAAAGGCAAAGACGATTAATCCGGAAGAGGTGACAACCAGAGCAGAGCCGAGTAAGTCAATTCTGGCCCGTGAGTTTCGTCGCCTCCAACCAAAATGCTTTGCCTTTGGCCATGTCGTGAGACAGATGGATAAGGAGACGAAGCCGATGGGGCCGCTACTTGTCATCAGTCTCTCTTGGTCGATAGCGTAGTAGAAGACACGATCCTACTTGATCCAGAATATCCAGTGCCAGCTCGCAAAGTGTGTCAAGACGCCTCCCAGAGCCGGACCCATCACACCGGAGCAGGCAATGGCAATGCCTACCATGATGCCAACAGTCGCTCGAGAATCTTTGGGGCAAATGTCGGTCAGGATGATCATGGTCAATGAGTATAGCCCTGCGGAAGCGATATGAGCAATTGCTCATCAGAAAAGAGAGAGAGAGAGAGAGAGAGAGAGAGAGAGAGAGAGAGAGAGAGAGAGAGAGAGAGAGAGAGAGAGAGAGAGTAGGGGGGTATGATAGTATATATACCTGAGCCGCCGATGCCCTGGAGGGCACGGAAAGCAATCAGCTGGGTCAAGTTTGAAGCAAAACCGCAGGCCATGGAAAAGATGAAGAAGATGGCATAGGCAACAAGGAAGGCGTCATGCATGCCTATGAGGTCGGACAAGTTGGCAAACGTGACGGCGCAGCCCACATAGGCCAGCGTGTATGCCAAAGCGACCCAGTTGACCTCTTCAACGGTTTCAAAGTCGGCGCTGATAGAATATAGGCTCGTGGCGACGATGGACGAATCGACTAGGGACAGAAACAGGCCGAGGCACACACTGTAGCGCTCTCGTCAGACATCTACTTGGGTATAGCAGGTCTTGGGGTGGTAGTCACCCGAAGCTGAGCAGCCAGAAACGCCATTTGGGAAGGCCGGCCGATGAGTTGTGGGAAAATCTATCGGAGCCGGCGTCTTCGGGGCCGGCGCCGCGGACACATACGATCTCGTTAATGCCGGATCGCTTATTGCCCGAGACGGGGCCGTTGGTGCTGCCTGCTGCCGCGGTGTCTCTGGCAGCTGGGCAGCCTTGGCTTCGAGCGAAATCGTCAGCCATGCTTGAGAAGGCGGGAACAGTGAGATTCCTCTCTTCCACTCCGGGCTTGAAGATTGACAGCAGTCAAAAGGAACCCAAGACGGCACAGCAGAGGGGGATATGGAGGAGACAGCCGTAGCGATGGATATGACGAGATCATGAGGCGACAGGCAGCGACGCAAGGCCAGAGGTAGCAATGACCATGAATCACATCGTCTGTAGACACAAGTCTAGCCAAGGCAGAGGAAAGGTCTGAACAGCATTAGAAGGACCTACCACTTCTAGCTCCTCCTGGAGGCATAGTGAGATACCCATTAGAGAGGTAGACGAGGCAAAGCACAAGAAGAAAGAAAGCGTCACCAATCCGCGCTTGCTTCATCGATATCCGAGCTGCATCGACGCGGGTGCGACGGAGGTGGTGACTTCCCAGCCGAAGAAGGACGCGACATGAGCCCACAAGATGCGCCTTCTCCTTCCTGTCCGCCTATATGCCGAACCGACGACACCATCAGAGCACGACACCATCCAACGACACCATCACCACCTCACTTCCTCTTCCTCTGCCCTCGCTCCCGCCAGCCAACTGCATCGCTTCCTTTGGTCGGCCAAACGACGTCAGCAAACAACTTAAACAGACGCGCGAGCGAAGCCCGTGCGACTACCGAGACAGTCAAAAGGAAGGAATCGACGTTGGCGTAACAGATCCCAAAGTTGCTGCTACTCCTAAAGACGAAGTCTATTGTTTACCATCACGTAACCCTTTCCTTCACCCTTTTCTCAGCCTTCGTCATCATCGTCTTCCGGTGCCTGGCTCGAATCAACCGGCCAAGTGCTGGCTTGCGCTAGGCTTCGCAAGCTGCCGCTTCGATGTTCGCGCGTCAAGATGCCCGGGAATAATTTCGGGTCTGTCCCCGACAAGTGCATATCTGACATGTGCTCTGAGAGCAGTTCTGGCTCGTGCACCAGCGCGCCATCTACCACGAAGCCGCTTTCGCTGTACTGATGGGACTGCTGCTGGTGATTGCTGCCCTGGCCCGATTCCGAGCGCATGGGTTTTGCAACACCGGCTGCCATGTCCTCTCCCGGCTCGCGTTGTGACTTGTAAGTCACGTAGCGTCTCAGACTGCAGTCACGTCAGCGGAAAGGTAACTTGTAGAGCTGTCAAGATTGACTTACACGTCTCTCTCCTGAAGTAGTGTGTGGTACCGGAACTCCTCTCTTCTATCGGGAACGTTTGTCTTGACCATCACGTTACCCTGCTTGCCGGGCAGTTCGTATTTGGGGCCTAGCCACTTTTGTTTAATGGAAGACTCATAACCGCTCTGCTTGACCGAGTTCTTGGCCAGTTCGCACATGTCTACGGGACTGAGCTTGTAGATCTGCGCTGCTACCGCGTACTCCTCGATCAACGGCTCCTTGGTGAATGCAAATTGTAGCGGGTCATCCGTTGACAGCGATACGTTGAGGCCTCGCCGAAAGTATTGGTGGAATGGGTTACGCTCGTAAGCCAAGAACAGGGCGTTGTTGCTTAGCGGCGACATGGCGATGCCTATCTGCTCCAGGTAAAAGATGTACTGCAGAAGCGGCACCTTTCGAAGCAAAAGCCCGTGGCTGATGCTGTGGCAGCTGAGAACAGCAACTGCCAGGTGTTCGCTATCGCCAGCTTCGCCGCAATGAGGCCGTAAGACGAACGTGTTGAAACCCCGTCGTTTGCGCCAAAAGTTGAGCGACGTCATGTTGGCAAATTGATAATAAAGCCAGTAGCTGTAAGGCGGATTTTGCTTCGAGTTCCACGCACTCGGCACCGGGAACTTCTTGAAGTGCCTCCTCTCGATCTTGCTCTCGTCGTCCACGCTGTCGAACCCGATAACACGTTGAAGGAAGACGTGCAGTTTCGGGTGACTCGACGGGTCCTTCGTCACCTCGAACAAAGGCCGGAACAGATTGATCACAATTTGCTCGAATGTCTGCATCAGGCCGCTTGCTTGGTAAACGTCGTACAGCCGAGGGATCTGGACGAGCCATCGCACGTTGTGCGAGAATAGCTTGTTGTCCACGACCCAAGCAGCCAGTTTATCCCACTCATCTATTGACTTGCCGTAAATGGATATGCGCCATTCTACCATCTGGTACTTGCTGGATTCCAAGTCGGAGATGACTTCCTTGGTGATTTCCGCCAGGTAACGTCCGTGGATAAAGTTGTCGGTTTTGAGGAAGATGGTTCGAAGACGAGACTCGCCGATGGGGTTGTACTTGAGGTTGAATTTGTCAAAACGATGGAATGAATCGGTATGTGCCTGCAGAGTCCGACAGTCAACGACACATGTCTCTGGTATCCTGCCCAAAGACTCCAAACATGTCTTACATGCATATCTAATGTATCGATGCTCAAATCATAAGCCGTCAAGTTGATACTAGCGAATACCTCGGCCAAGGTTAAGTGCTTATCGTCGCGGAATAAGACAACCTCGTTGGGATGTTTTTTCATCTTGCTCTTGATGAAACGTAGCAGATGCTTCTGGTTCATGCACGCCGAATGATGGACGTGCGTGTCTACCTTGCGCACGTTATAAAAGTCTCGATGCGGTACTTTCTTGCTGTCGGCCGTCTCTTGATATTCGTTGAGCAACGTGTAAAGATTGAATTTTCCTTCCAGATACTGCAGTCGCCTAAAAGCGAAGCTCTTACTGGGACCGTCCGATGAGATGGCGAGAATCTCTTCCAGGTCCATGTAAAACTCTCTGATGGTTGGCACTTGGATGACGGGAGAGTTCGCAAACTTGCTCTCAACTACCTGATACACACCACTGTCATCAAGTCTAAAGTCCATTTCATCCTCGGCTGGCAAAGGGAAAAAGTACTCCATATTGAACTCCTCGCCTGCATGGTGGCCCTTGCGCTTGCGAAAAAAGTCAGTCTCAGAACCGAGATCTCCTCGGCGCAGACGTACGTCATGGGGGGACTGCGACCGTTCTGGTAGCTCCCTATCACCAGCCTTGTTCTGGGTCCAAGCAGGCTCCGGGGGCCGAGGATAGATGTCCCAACCAGGCTCGTCACGAGGGTTATCCAACGGGCCTTGCAAAGATAGAGATATGTATTTGCGCCGAAGGTCCAGTATCTTCTGGATGTTCTTCGAAATTACACTGAGCTCAGCTGTGATGTGCGGTTCCGTGTCGAACAGACTGCTATTAGAAAGTCCAGCGGCAGAATCCGTCTTAAATCTAGCATCAAATATGCTCGTATGGCTGTCGTGTGCATTGAATGTGGCGTGCCGACCAACCGCTGCCGCTGAGAAGGACTGATCATTGCAGCTGGGGACTTCTTCATTGTGAAGCTTGTCTACAAGAACACCTCAGCGTTTGCGTGGCTCAAGCAACGCAGGTCAAATATAGACTGACCGTCACCGTATCCAGGAGCCACGGGACCCCCGCCATACTCAACCGCTGAGCGAGACCCTGAGAACATGACAGGGCTACCGTGGCTAGACCGTTGAGCCCGAGAAGGGCCACTGGCAGTTCTGCCACGCGAATCAATCTGACTCCGCTGATAGAAGAGTTTCGCGTCTGTCTGTGTCATTTGGCGCTCGGCGACCGGATCGTAAAATGTTGTGCGCTTCGGAACGTCCCTTGGAAGTATGTCGGCTTGAAAAGGATCATGTTCCACTGCATATGGTGCGCCGGGCGAGGGAAGAAGAACTTCTCCTTCTTCACCGAAACATGCCTCATGTTGACCATCTAGGCTTTGGGAGCGTTCCGAGCTCTGGAGAACTTGTTTGCCTGTTTGCCAATCTTCAGTCAGCAACCAAGTGTCATAGCTCTTGAACCGCGTCCAATTTGGCGTGGCTTGTAAGGTCAGTGGGGATGGTGGAGCCCTATTTACCTGTCATGATTCATTAGAATAATCAATGAAAGGCCTCGGACGAAGAATTGATGAATGAGAGAAGCTGAGACCGTTGCGTACACATTGGGGAGGTTGCTGAGAATCGTCAATTTCGTAGGCAGCAAGCTGCTGTCACGTGCTTTTCAGCTCAAGACTCCATAATCACGTGGGTTCTGTGTCGCGCCTTACGCGGACTCTTGGTTTATCCGGAGCAATCGCGTTGCCGCGTAAAGTAACGGCTTTCGAACGCGGCCTCCTGGCGGCTACTTCAGCTTTCGAGTCGAGACCATTTCGCTTCAAGATGCCGTCCCGGAAGAGGCCAATTCAAGCGGTGGAAGACTCGGCTAGCGTCACCAATGGCGACGAGGCTTCAACGACATTGAGTCGCATCCGAAACATGTGGCAGTTCGCCAACCTCTGCCAGTGGATCTACATCTTTGGCAAGGCTGCCAAAATCGACGAGTCTATTGATATCGAGGTTTGTGCCCTACTGACCTCTTCATTTCCTGTCTGTTCTCTTCTCAACTGTGAGGTTTTCCAGGAAATCGAGGCCGACTGTTTGAAGCCGAACCAAACCTTACTGGAGGACCTGGCACTCGCGATCCTGAAGCTCGTGTCATCTCATCGAGGTCTAAAGTAGGTTTTCAGCGATCTTACATCGATATTGATGTTTCCGCGAAAGCTGACGGCGGAGCTCCATAGCCACGACATAATGAACGATCAGCTACATAAGCAATACCTTATGAGGGCTCCAGAGAGCATCGTTTACAGCGACAATCACTCAAGCAATTTTTCCGACTTGAGCGTGTTCCAAAAAGTGTGTCCTCCCCCTCCCCTACTGGCGTCAACCCCTCTCATCCGGGATTCCAACAGATCATTGTGCTTCAGCAATTAACCCAATGGGCAATGACATACCCCGAGCGAATACGCGACTTGGTGGGGGAGCACAAAGATACAGAGCAAATGAGCTGGGTATTTATGCTGACTCGTTGGTCGGAATTTGCGCTGATGGTGGCTTGCAGCGAATCGAACCATACGGCTGGGACAAGGAGGACCGCACTTATTTTGTGCTCGACGATAACCGGGTCTATCGATCTACAGACAAGCCCCCGGGTCAAGCCCGAGTCAAGCCGAAGAGCAAGTCTACCAAGTCGGCACGAGCCCATCGAAGAAGTCGTGCCGTGCAGCCCGAGGATGATACACCAGACGGCGTCGATGATGATGGGTTAGGTGGAAGAACGTGGGAGTGTGTTGCGGTTACTCTGCAAGATGTACAATCGCTACTCGACAACTTTGCCAAGACGCGAGACGAGAACGAAAAGATATTGCGACGACAGTTGGAGGCACATCTCGTCCCTATCTTGGAGAAGCAAGAAGAGGCTCAAAAACGGAAACAGGCTCAGAGAGAGCGAGAGCTACTCAACCTAAGCAAGATGGCCAATGCCAAGAGATCCAGCCGCATTGCCGGCAAAGTTGAGAAACGAAAATTGGAAGAACTGGCAAAAGAAGAGGAGCAAAAGGAGCGAGTGGCGGCAGAGTCGAAGATACGCGGGGAACAGGAACGACAGAGATTGGAGAGGGAGCGAGACTTTCGCATGTTCTCGCGTCAACGTCGCTTACAGGAGCGGGAAGCTCGTCGACTTCAACACAAAGAGGAGCTGGCACAATTATCCGAGGACAACAAACAGGGGCCGACATCGGGGGGGCGCATCTCTGAGCGCCATCGCGTGGCCAAATTGGAGAAGACGAAACAGCGTCTGGAGGACCTCGAACGAGAAGAGGAGGAGTGGGCCTTTGACTGTGTCTGTGGCCTTTTTGGCCAGGTGGACGACGGTACTCACTGCGTTGCCTGCGAAAGGTGTAATGTGTGGCAGCACAGCGAGTGCCTGGGCATCAGCAAAGCCGAAGCAGACCGGCCTGAGTTTCAGTTCGTCTGCGATTCTTGCAAGCGTCCAAATGGGGGGGTAGTATCAGACGCGCCTTTCAAGACTGTCAAGCTGAAGCTCAACCCCACCCGCAATTCCAATGGCAGCTCTCGAGCCGAACCGGCTCAGGACAAACAAAGCATGACGCAAGGTGCGCCTTTGGGCGACGCCTCTATGGAGCAGTCTCGCCCAGGTGCCCCTTTGTCCAGAGACGAAGACTCGGCCCCTGATGTGTCAACCGCAGCGGCGGAGCCCCCTGAGGGAGCAGAAAAGGTCAGTCCTGTCGCGGACGCCAGAGAGTCCATCATTGTTAGACACAACGGAGAGGTGGGGCCAGGCCTTGGTGATTCCAACGCGGCAAGCAGTCATCAGGTACAGACGATATAACCACCTTGGTATTTTCTCATGTATGTATGCCAGAAGCTTCACTACTTACCTAGCATTGGCAGAAGATCATGACTGGTTAATAGAGTTTGAACGATGTGTATTCTTGTTATCCATTCATCCGACTCTACGATGGAGGGCATATGTAGTGTATGTATGTACGTGTATGATTATAGTACCCATCCGATAGGAAGTCAGTTACGGAATTCGTTGAAGAGGGTGTGTTGGATATGCAGCGACTACATATGTACATATGTACATATGAAGAACGATGCATTGATTGTTTATGCAGCAAGGCATGTCATAGACATGTTGCACATGATGTGAGTCTGTGCCTGGGTCTTACATACACGTATGTAAGTATAATGAATGGTGTAAGGGTATGTTTTGTTTGCCCACTCTCCTCCCTACCTACCACTTATACGGAGTTAAAAAGAAGCTTATAACCTGTTCTGCACAAATAAGAGCCGCATTGCTCCATTTGGTAAACCGCTGGAGTTGTTATAGGTAGGTATTGCAAACCTGAAACCAGGCTGGCGGGTCTATTGAATGAATGACCTTGTTGCCTGGTATTGATGGATGTCTATGCGGATGTCCATGTATACTGTCATTTCCCATCGTGTAACCAACCTCGAGATAGTCAGAGCCTCAGAGGAAGCACTTGTCTGGCTAGCTGTTGTATGTATGTCTGGTCCCTTTTCTTGCCTTAGTACGAGGTAGGTAGACGTGTAGGTAGCCTATAGATGATATCTAGCGGAACTAAATTCCGTGCCTACTTAGTACTAGGCTAGGCATGATAATCATGGACGCGAAATGACAACCACAGTAGACTAAATTTTCTCTGGTCGTCGAACGTCATCTCCGTCATCACCATCACCATCATCGTTATCGTCACCATCATCCCTTCTTTCGAGAGGAAGAAATGCGACAAACAAAGGCGCGGCGATGTCAGTGAGATCCGCCGGTCTTCCACCGATAAAGCAGAAGAATAGTGGTACCTGTTAAGTGGCCGTCACCCTTCTATCAGCCTGTCACTATGATCTCTTCTCTTCCACCCACCAACGAAACCGCATCTACGCACTCAGAGTCGAAACAGCTCTGTCGACTGCTTTGCCCTCATTTCTCCCGCGGGCGCACTGTCAAAGCGCCCTCGATTGTGAGCTTCATACTGCGCGGCACATTCCACAATGCAGTCCCGCCTGCTCGGCTGGTCTTTCATCACGAGCTTCTATTGCCCGAGGAGCCAGTCGAGAGGGTCTTGTCAGCATGCGGCTTTGAAGACACTTTAGGCATTGTTCAGGTCCCTTGCTGTCACCGGGTCTCCACTGAACCAGGGCCGTAGGGCTTCATGACTCTCCCGTCCACACCCTTTTCGCCCCCCCTTGCAGAGGCCAAGATGAGAAGCGTCGATGACGTTTCGACGAGCTGTTGACTTTGATTGACACACGAAGGAGGCTGAAGGCAACGTGTGTCTGGCCTCTCGAACGAGGGAGGTGGGGTGTGCCACGTGGGAGAACTCGGAGGAGGCTGGCAACGCTCTCGGAGCCCCCTTTAGAAGCAGCACGGAGGCTTCCATGGCCAATGCTCACGTTCCAGCATTCCAACCGCAGAGGCGGCAGCGTGGAAATAATTGATCCGACTTCACCAAAAATGTTGTACTCCGAGAAGCCAGCTTCCGTGGCAGAGCCTCATGCTGGCTCCGGGAAGAGGAGGGGGGGCCACAAAGCATGGACCATCACTTCAAGTCGCGGGCCGCAAAACGGTCCGGAATCATGACGAGAAGACAGCACAGACAGTCCTTTGTAGCCCAAAGTGGCTTGGCTCTTCCCTCGTGGTTGTCGCAAGCGATGCTCACACAGTGCCCTGATATCGTGAAAGGCAGCGGGATAGCAGCGTCTTCTCTCATATACACAAATAGCCCATGCCGTGAACACAAAGGTCTTGAACTCGGACCCTCCCTCCCTCCTTTGGCCCCCCATCCAGTGCGAGCATAAGACTATAACCCCTCTTGGACTGCATTCGGTGTTCAGAGGAAGCTTCTTCTAAAGAAACGGGAGTCGAGCCGTTTAACAGCAAACAAAGTGTCGACACATCCAAAGGAGCAGGTTCTCAGCGAATTCAGAGATTCGTCAACCTTCCAATCGATAACTCCCCACCTTCTCTTCGGCTTCCTGCAGTGCCCAGCTCGCACTGAACTCGAAAGACAGACAACGCCTTGTGCGTCAATGGTTCGTCCACCACTTTCTCCGGCGCCTTCCACCGGCGGATTATCTCCCTGGGAACGATCATCAGACATGCGTGCCGGCACGCATCACCTCGGTGAGCTACATCTCATGAATAAGTACAAATGGCCCCCCGGCTTATCGTACGGAGGGGGTTTGATGGCTTATACACCACGCCAAGAGGTGCCCAGGTCCTCGGTAAGTTGACTCGAGCCCGAATTGCCGTGTGTGGCTGACCCGGATATCGAATAGATGGGCTATTCCTCTCCTGTGCCCTATCCTGACCTACCTTCGCGACGAGATGCTTCCAGTATCGTAGGTTTTCCTGAATACCCGAGCAGGACGACTTAGACGAGACACACAAAGCTGACTTCGGTGGCCTAGACTAATACACCGTTTACGCCAGAGACGTCGCCGCTCTTGTCGACAGATGGAGAGGAATGCACCACCACTCGCCCTGGTCCCATCATCTCCAAGAGAAGCTGCCTTGCCGACTCATACCGAAGAAATAGCGGACGGGTTGAAAAAAGGCGCAAGGCTCCCAGGGGAGGGTTGAAACCTGCAGTGGCTACCACGTCCGTGCAGCTCGATAAGCCGCTGAGCCAGCATATGAAGGATAGAGGTGACATCGAAATATTCGACGTCAAGGCACATGTTCACCGCGACACGCGCAAGAGTGAGGTGGCCGAAGGCGGCAAAGTCAAAAGACCGTTGAATGCCTTTCTTCTTTACCGGAAACACGTCATCATCTTCATCAAAAAGACGTTCCTGGCCGAGGAGAATAAGAATAACCAGCAGGTCGTGTCGAGAATCTGCGGTGATTCGTGGAAGATGGAGACGGACGAGATCAAGGCCAAATTCAAGAAACTGGCGCAGGAGGAGAAGAAGATGCATGGAAAGGCGTTTCCCGGTTACAAGTACACCCCCAAGACGGGAAAGAAGCCGGAAAACGACGCAGATGGCACCAAGCCGGGGAATACGAATCCGAAGTCGCCTCTAACTTCGAGCGGTGGCAGACCAGGTGATGCTACCGAATCCTCTCACGCTGTCAGAGAGTCCCAACCGCCGATATACAGGCCTCCGACTCAGGCTGGGATGGGAGAGGCCCGCGCGATACAAGACATTCACGCCGATGGCAGGTACGCTTTAGCTTCTCAGCATCCCCAGCAGCAGCTGCACTATCCTGGGTACAGCGACGATTTTGCGTGCAACTGGAATCAGGAGGAACTGCCACCACAGGGTTGCGACTATTCACTTGGAACATCGGCCGATATGCAGCCGCGTCAGCTCCCCGTTGACCCATCGGATGTCTACATCGACCCGACCTTCCTCCCCAGCATGGAAGAGCCTGTGTACCATTGGCATCCTACTGGCGATGTCATGCGCGGACATCAGGCCTGGCATCCGCAGAACTATTCGTTGAACGAAATGGGGATGACCATGCCAGACCTGGACGTCAACGGAGCGCATAGCGCATACCTGAGAGGAGCACAGGAAGACTGGGAGATTGAGCAACTGGGCGAGTCTGGTACCTTCAACAACTGGATGATGCAGGAGGAGAACACGGCGACTTAGAGAGGAGAGGGCGGGAGAGGGTGGTTAATGATTGTTTTTGATAGAGACAACGGAGTTTGTGAACAAGATACCAGGATGTTTAGTATAGGAGTTAGGAGAAGTGATGTATCACGTTCTTGGATGATAATGAGTATGACTGCCATTGTATCCCTTCCCTACCTTCCTACCTACAACTGATATCACCTGGGAAAGTTGGTTGGCAGTGAGGTGAGATGAAGCAGCGAAGAACTACGGAGTATCCGTATATGTGCGGATACACACGTGGGGAGTTGCCTGCGTGTGCTATTTTTAGCAGCTTTGATCACCCACCCGGGCCACCCCCATCTCTTGCTGCGCTCCAGTATCCAGCCTCCTGCTGAGCCACGGCGCTAGTCCAGGATGAGCGATTACTAACCCTTGATCCCTTTTTGTGGCCATATTTATCTATCCCGCGGTTTTCAACTGTCTTATCTTACAGCTTATCTCCTTCGGTCACGTCTCAGCCAGTGACATATTCACACGAGGTTGAATTCCGCCGACGCCGACGCCGCCAACGACCCGTCGTCCATCACTCGCATCCGGGTCTTATCCTCTCGTTTCCCGTTCCTTCGTCATAGCCCTTTCGTCATAGCACATGGCCGATGTGACTCCTGTCTTTCGCTTCGCACACATGATTAAGCCCGTCCGTCGTTATCGCAACAGGCAAACAACAACCAATCTTCGGCCTTTGCCCTCGAGGCGCTTCACGCGATAGCGAGCGCAAGTCACTGCACCTTGAACCTGCAAACCCCTTTGTCTTCCCTAATTGTTCGCGGTCAAAGTCCCAACGCGCTCCATTTCATGGTCCAAGCGTGCCCTCATGGGTAGAAATTGTGCGTGCCCCTCCCAGCACCATGTGGGTGGAGGTGAAGCAGCAGCTTACAAGACATGGATCCAGCCCAATATGGCGTCATCATCGATGCCGGCTCCTCGGGGACTCGCATCTACGTGTACAAGTGGTTGAGCCCTTCGGTAGCCACTCAGCGCGCGTCTGCAGAGGACCTGCGCAGCTTGCCGAGGCTCAAGCTGAAGAACAGCAAAAAAATCCATCCGGGTGTTTCTGTCTACGCGGATAAGGCGACGTCTGTTGGGCCCGAGCATCTCGAGTCCCTGGTGGAGCTGGCTCTCGACGAAGTTCCTGATGCGAAGATTCCCGAAACACCCATTTTCCTACTGGCAACTGCTGGCGTTCGCTTCCTTGCCGAACAGGCGCAAACTGCGCTGCTACAGGAAATCTGCACCTATTTCCAGACGAAAACCCGGTTTTACCTACCGGACTGCAAGTCACACATTCAGGTCATCTCTGGCGAAACGGAAGGCCTCTACGGTTGGATAGCGGCCAATTACTTACTAGGGGGCTTCGATCAGCCGGTGAAGCACGACCATGGCAAGGACCATCACACTTACGGCTTTCTCGACATGGGGGGAGCCTCGGCCCAAGTTGCCTTTGCTCCAAATAACACAGAGTCAGAGAAGCACGCCGACGACCTCAGATTGGTTCGAATGCGACGCTTGGACGGGTCTCCGCTCGAGTATCGGGTATTCACCGCCTCCTGGCTCGGCTTTGGTGCCAACAAGGCGAGGTCTCGGTATATCGACAGCCTCGTGGAAAGCTACGGGAGCTCAGTCACCGAAGTTCCAGATCCGTGTTTGCCCAAGGGTCTACGCACCAGCCTGACAGGCGAACCGTGGACCAATAGAGGGGCTTCTGGCGATCGACTGCTTGTGGGAACGGGAGTATTCAAGGAATGTTTGCTCAAGACGTTTCCCCTTCTGCGGAAAGATGCGCCGTGCAAAGATCGCCCTTGCTTGCTCAACGGTCAACACGCGCCAGCCATCGACTTTGACGTGAACCACTTCGTCGGCGTGTCTGAGTACTGGCATATGACTCACGGAGCATTTGGCAAAGATTACAACGAATATGACTTTGTCAAGTATCAAGATGCGGTCAGCGAGCATTGCAATCGCGACTGGGCCGGCATCAAGGCGGATCTGACAAAGCACGGACACAAGGCAGAGAAGAAAGCCCAAACAGCACAAGAGGCGTGCTTCAAGGCCTGCTGGGTTATCAACATGCTACACGACGGGATAGGCATTCCGCGTGAAAACCTGGACGGTGGCATAGGCAACAACGCAACGAAGAACGCGCTGGAAAGGGCCAAGACGGATCCATTTCAGCCCATACACAAAGTTGGCGGCGTACAGGTGACGTGGACTCTGGGGAAAATGGTCCTTTACGCTACTGGGCAAATACCTCCCGATCCATCATCATCTCTACCTGTTGGGATCGGGAGTAATGCGAAATCCGGAGTACTGCCAGACGACTTTGAGAAGGCTGGCTCTGCTCCCTTGGCATGGCCGCCTGCCTCTGACTTTGGAGAGGATCGGCATGGTTCAAGACCAATGGAGGTCATGTTGCTACTTTTGGCACTGGTGTGCCTGATACTCTTCTTCGGGTATTGCCTTCGGAGGCCTGAGTGGCGTCGGCGGACGCGTGGCCTGTTTCAGCGCAGACGGCAATACGGCTACGGCCGTAAGATTCCGAGAGGGAGCTCATCGCTGATCAGTAAGCTTTTCTGGCGAGCGCCGGCGGCATACGAGCGCATCCTGGATGAAGGAGACGAGTCCCAACTGGAGCTGGGGGACGTCGACCCTGATGACAATGACTGTTCGGATACCAGCTACAGTCCGCGTCTCGGCAGCGCGTCGACTCCGAGACTTAATGTCGATCGGTTCGACGATCTGCGACCACCTTCGGAGATGGACAGGAACGGTCTCGTCATCCGCACCGAGAGCCGTGAGAGGCTTGCGCCGACACTGCAGATGCTTAATGCGGGCCGGCGGAGCAGAGTTGGAAGCCCGACGCGGTTGAAGAGCCCTCTGATGACGCCTCTGGCTGATTGATGTCTATTGTGTTTCTAGCATCCCCTGTTTCTCATTCTCCTTCCTGTTCCTCATCTCCTTCTTCCAGGCTTTGGTGCATTGTTGATTACATTCTCTGTCTCATTATTTACAAGGCAAGCCTGAGAAGGTTGAACATATGAATATCTGCCTTTCTATCTACCTAGGTATCTAATATGTATTGATTCATACATACTACTGATATGGATATATGCCAGGCATTTCAGAGGAGAGGAGGATTTACTATGTATGATTCATGAGGAGTAATTCGGCTTCCTCGTGTCCGTCTAGATGCATACCCCTGAAGCGGGGCAGCTCGACTGACGTACCTTCAGCAACCTCGTGACTCTAGTCTCGCCCTCTGAGACTAAATAAACTCAAGTGATCCAAATCCCGACTTCTCACACCAGATGGCAGACCAGGGTGAAGTCCGGGATGGTTCAAACTCGACTGGCGAAGGTACGGAAGAGGCGAACAAGGGAAAGGGCAAGGCGCTCTTCACAGAACGCCTACAATCCTCCGGCAGAGCCGCATTCAACGCCGTGACTGGCACCAGCACGATGCCGGATATCGTACCTCGACAGAAGACATCAACAGCCGGGCCGAGTAACTCGACGACACACCTCGAGGAAGCATCATCGCGACGCGCCGTCCAACCCGGACCGTCCGAACCGTTCAAAGCGACGACGAGGTCCTCCTCCGAAGCAGCCTTCAACTCCTTCATCGAAGCACCCCCCGCCCAAGACATACGATCTCAGCCCCGGTCATCTGCCATCGCAGACCAAGAAGCAGCTGATGGCTCCGCCGTCAGTCACCTCCTATCCCTCCCCGACGAAGAAGTCGACGGGTACGAAAAGGGAGAAGAACAAGGGCAAATGTCTCCACACGAAGCGGCAAGGCTTCGCGAAGCACTCTTCGCCAACGACGATGACCACGTCGTGTGGAACCAATTACTCGACTTCACACCGGATTCCTTCTCCTCCCTCCCGGACGCGCCCCCGTCAGTACACGCAGCTGACAGGCTTCATCTCGTCGGGACGGAAGACGTGGCCGCGGCGCGCTCTATCTGGCTGCACCAGTGGAGCGACGTCTTCGCCTCGTACACGCGTGACGTATGGGGTGACTTGGGACCCCTGGCTGCAGACGCCAAAGCCGAGGTCGAGCAGAGCATCTCAGGTTCCGACGTCAATCGGGAGACGAGAGCTTTCCAGCGTCTTCGTCTTGTGTTGGCCCACCTTCGCGGTTCCCTGTAATACATACATACATCTGTATGATGTATGTATGTATATATGTGCCCAGGCCGCCCAGGGCTGTGTGTTTGCGTGCGGACATACATACCTTCGGGCGTCAAGCAGGGGTGTCAACAGGGGGTATGTGAGAATAACGTAGGCCGTCACTATATTAAGTTAAAGGTTAATCTTATAAGAGGTGCTATATATATATACTATCAGCTTAGTTACTATATATATATTTAATATAGTATTATATCCGGGTCGCTTTTATAGGCCCTTTTTAATATCGATAAAATATCTATATTTACCGCTAAAGCTATATTATCTATTAAGTACTTATTATATATACTAGCTATATTATAATATAACTTATTATATATTATTATATATTATTAAAAATAAATAATTATTATAATATTTATTATTTAATATAATAAGTTTATTATTTTTAATAGTAAAATATACTTAAAAAGTTATATTTAGGTATTATATTTTTTATAATAATATAATAATTAAATTATTAATATAATCTTATTATAAAAAGATCTTTATTATAAGATAGCTTAATTAAGAGTATTATTTATTAATATAAACGCTATATTATTATATAAAGTATTATTTTACTTAATCTTATATATCTTAGTATATTAGATAATATTATTATAAGTATAAATTACGTATATTATTATAAAGCTTTATATAATATATTCTTATATAATCGCTACTATTATACTATATATAATAGCTAATATCGGAACTTTATATTATATAAAGTTTAATATAAATATAAAAATATACTTAATTATAATATAATATTATCTTAGCTACCTAATTATTAGGATTAAGATATAATATACTTATAAAGTAATATATTTATAAAGCTTATAGTAATTAATATTTTAATATTAATAAAGTTCGCGGAATAAAGCTTATAAAAGATTATATAATATTAATATTAAGCGCTAATTATAGTTTAAAATATAAATATAAGGGTATATTAGTTATAATACTTATATAATATATATATAAGAGATTTCTATAATATATCTATAATATAAACGTAATATATTAATAAAGCTTTATAATAGTAAAATCTAGCGTATTTTTAATATTAATAAACTTAAATATATAATACGTTACTATACTTAGTAAAAAAATATATATATAAATACTCCTTACTTATAAAGTCTTTTAGATATAATAATATATTCTTAAAAACTTAATTATTACTTATTAGTAAAAGCTATTAGTGCTTATACGCTATAAGGTATAAGGATAACGAATAAACCTCGCGGCGAAGCTATTCCTACTTATTAGTAGAGATTATTAGTATTACTTATTAATAGAGGCGTTATATAATATAAGGATAACGAACGAACCTCGCGGCGAAGCTATTCTTACTTATTAGTAAAGGCTATTAGCGCTACTTATTAATAAAGGCTATTAGCGCTCGCGTATCGGAAGGTATAAGGATAACGAACCTCGTAGCGAAGCTATTCCTACTATTAGTAAAAGCTATTAGTAAAGGCTATTAGCGCTCGCGTTATAAGGGATAGGTATAAACCTTATAGCAAAGCTATTCTTACTTATTAATATAGCTTATTAGTATAGCTTATTAGTATAGCTTATTAGTATAGCTTATTAGTAAAGGCTATTAGTAAAGGCGTTATAAGGGATAGCTATAAACTTTACAGCCTTTATTACGGAGTTTATTATCCTTAATAAATATACTATTATACCTAAGAGATACGATATAAGGTAAAGAATAAATATCGCTATTAAATAGATAATTACCCTTATATTATAATATCTAAGGCTACGGTTAGGTGCTAGCTTTACTACTACTTCTAATAATTAAGGTAATATACTTATATAAAGCACTTTCCTATTTTCTACTAATTACTAGCTAATAACCTTACTTATAAAGTAAGTTTATAATTAAAATTTATAGAGGTATATTATATAGGGGCCTAAATATAAGGGACTAAAAGTATTTTTTTTATATAAAATATATATCTAATTATATAAAAATAAAGCTTCTATTATATTAAGGTATTACCTAAATCTTATTCTTGTTAATAGCTAGGAGGCTAATAATATACTATAATTCCTATAATTCGAAGACCGGGCAGTTAAGAATAGCGTTTTTATAATAATCCGTTATACGTTCTAATACGAATTATATAATAGTAAAAAGGTACTTCTTTATATATCTAGTATAGACGAATATACTTAGTAACTTAGCTATATAGCTTCTATTACGTATAAAGTTATTCGTTATAAAATAAACTTATTTATTATTAGTAATTATAAATACTAGCTTTTTATACTATTAGATACTATTTCTACTAATTATTAGTAGTACTAAGATATTATAATCCCTAGCGTAAGCTGCTCGAAATTTTACTATAAATACCTCGTCTTTAAGGTCCTACGAATTAATAACCCTTATAAGTCTATTTTTAACTAGGCTTCTCCCTATAATACGTAATAGTATACTTAGTTCGGTATATTATTAATTTACGTTAATATAAAGCTCCGTCTTATCGATAAGCTTTTCGGGTTTCTTAGAAACTAAGGTTAGGCTTTTTATAAAAATCGGATAATAAGTTTTAATAATTATAAATATTCGCTAAATCTCTAAGTATAAGAATATAAAAAACCTATTAAGTAGTAATAAGGTAATAAGTTTATTATTTTCCCTATTAATTAATATAGTAGCGGCGTTATAGAAGTTTATCGATAATATATCTAACTTATATTACTTATACTTATTTTTACCTTAGAGAGTAAAGACTATTTAGCACCCTCTATATTCTACTATAACCTCTATATAATAGAGACTAATATATATATTAGGTAGTTTAAGCTTCTCTTCGAATTATATAGCTTTATCGCCGCCGGGCCTCCTTATTATAGCTATATTTACTACTAAAGCTATAATACTAGCTATGCTAAAACTTACCTCTAATAATACTAATACGGGAATCTAGCTAGCGGCGCCTCGTTACCTTATTTAACCTCTACGGGCTATAAAAAGTAAGATAGGTAATTAAAAGTAAATACTTTAAATAGTTACTAAGTAGGTAATATTTACCTCTTATTATCTTAGTTATATTTACGTATACCTTAAGTAGAAACTATATAGCTTTATAGCTTATAATAACTTAATACTAAAAATTAGTTTCTTTCTTCTTTAAGAATAGCTTATAAATATATAAAACTAATTATAAAAAAACCTAGTAAGCTACCTAAAGCTATTCTATAGCTTAGAAATTAATAGCTATATAATATAAGTTACTAAGGGTAAAATAGTCGCTTTTTATAATTACCTTAAGAGCTTAGCTAACCTTAACTTTAATTAGGGTTTAAAATTAGTTAGTCTTTAGTTAGTTAGGACTAACTAAAAAAAGTCCGGACTAAAAGTACGTACCTTTTAGTTAGTTTTTAGTTAGTTAGCCTAAGGACTTTAGTTAGTTCTTAAATATAAGGACTAACTAACTAAAAACTAAAGACTAAAAGGACTAAGTTTTTAGTTAGCTTATATAAGCTATTTTAATCTAAAAAAAATACTAATAAATAGCGCGATAGAAATACTATATAGAAATTAAGTTTTTTTTTTATTTAGATTATTATTAAGCGAGGAAAAAATTCTTAAACTTTATATATTAATAAGAGAAATAAAACCTAGTAATAATAATAATAACTTAATAAATAATAATATAATAAAGAATAAAAATATAATATAGCTTAAAAAAAGCTTAAATATAAGTTAAATATACTTAATTATTAAAAATCTTTAGCTTTATAAAATTATTAATATATAAAAAGTTAATATTAATAAAAAATTATATTATTAGCTAGAAAAACTTATATAATAATAAGTAAAAAAAACTAGCTATAATAGAAGATTTATAAGCTTTAATTATCTTTTTCTAAAGCTTTATTTTCCTTTTCTTTAATTTCCTAGAAATTATTTAATATTAAATTCTAGTTTTTAAGCAGAATTAACTACTTTATAGTTTCCGGTTTAAGGTTATTCCTCGATAATATAATTATATTACCCGATATAGAAAATATAGCCTTAATTAAGGCTAATATAGCTAGAATAGCTAAAAATTTTCGGGCTAAAATAGTTAGAGTAGGGAAGCGAAAAGTATTATTTTTCTAATATAAAAGCGGGTTACTCTAAGAAATAATTAGTAAATAAATAGTAGATAAAGAGAAAAAATTAGTAAAAAAAATTATAACTATACCTTAGAAGGTAAATAAGCTTCT
>PDHQ01000520.1:0-17884 GCA_003339415.1 Ophiocordyceps camponoti-saundersi (nom. inval.)
AGTCGTCTACCTTCTCCCCTCTCCGCACTACCTACCGACTTAATCGACCTTACTCCTTAGAGCGAGTCGCCGTCTCCGGTAAACGTGATCGACTTAATAAGTACCGATTCTCTCTCGTAACCTCCGTTTACCCCGGCGAAGCGACGCGAAAATTATATTATATAATAGGCTATCTTCTCCGCTATTATTACGGCTATTAATAACGCTATATTATCCTTTACTTAAGGAAGCGGACGCGTCTATGCCGGTCTTCTTACCTCCGCTATTAAAAATATATTATCCCGCTTTAGTTACCTTTATTTTAGCTATTAGCGTTATCTATTATAATAATACTAAATAGACCCTACCTCCCTTACCTTCCTATATTTAGTATTATTATATCTTTTCCTAGTATTTTACGATATCTAGAATTAATAGATTAAAGATATAGTTATAAATCTATATAGTAAGTATTATCTAAGATATATACTTTGGCCTAAAATTTATAATTATTTTCTATAAACCTCTACTAGTATATATAGGCTTATATATAAATATATCTAAACTATCTTTATCGAACTAAATATATATATTTTATTTAGTAGGAGCTATTCTCGTCCTAATATAAGGCCCTCCGTAAGATTATCTACGATCTATGCCCTAGTCCTAACTATTTCGATATACGGCGTTTTATCCTTTATACCTAGGATATAAACTATAAATTCCGCCTAACTTTCTATCCCCTAATTATTAAAACTTTTAATATTAGTCGATTTCCTTATATCTTTCTCTAAGTATAAGATAAAGTCTAGCTAGTCCCTTAATATAAAGTATTCGTAACTAGTATTATTAATATAATACTCTTATATCCTTATATAGCCTTCTTTACTAACGATATCGAATATTACGCTATATACTATCGTTAGTATTATAAGCTATAGTGGTTTTTTAAATCTTTTAGCCTATATAGTAAGAATACCGATACCGGTTCCTATAACTTATCGTAAGTCTTTACGTTAACTATTTAAACTTCCGCCCTCGTTATCTTCTATACGCTTTTTATCTTACGTTATTATCCTTATCCTAAATATTAGTAGCTAGTAACTACTCGTAAATTTATCCTTATCTTTCTAGTTTACGAACCTTTCTTTCCCCTATACCCTAATACTTAATATATCTAGTATATATTTTTAGTTATAATATCCTTAATCTAATTATATATATAACGTTAGTTATATACGCTATTACTTATAAAATATTAGCACTACTCTTATAATATACGATAACTTACTTATTATCTTCGCTTTATAAGATATACGCCGATATGTTCTTTCGTTTATTACTTCGTTACTAGAATTATTTAATAGAGATATAGAACTTATATAAGATATACCTCTATATATAGTTTTATAAATTTAAAGGGTCCTCTCTCTTAACTATATCTTATCTTACTAGAAATTAGGTTACTACCTATATATTATATTACTTACCTCGTTTCTTTAATTTTATACGTAATCTAATACGAAACTTTACTATAGATAAAATAATTTATTATTACTTCTAATTCCTAACCCCGATTCGTATTATATTCTACTATTACTACTTTATCTATTATTTTATTTTTCCCGCTTAGGTTAACTATTCTATATAAATATATTTAGGCTTTTTAAGAATAAATCTGCGTTATTTAACATATCTTACTTTTATTATTTTACTTTAAAGTCGTTCCCTTATCGATAAATTAATATTATATATATAAATTTAGTATACTACGCTACTTATATATTGCCTACGCGTATCGTGCCTATCCTTCCCTCTTCTTATCCCTATACTAATCTTCCTCTGCGTCTAACTATATATCTATTAAAATATATATACTACTTTTATATATATAATTTATTTCTATTTATTTAAGTTCTCTTTATTAATCCCGAAATACTTTCGCGGTATTAATAAATACCCGCTTAACCTTATATAATAATTCTTTATATAATAATCGAAATAGCCTTAGGTAAGTCGCTAGTAACTTTTATATATACGTATTATACGGGTTTATACGTATTATGCCGGTCGCTTATATAGAATAAACTATTTTATCTAGAACTAATCTGCTATTAAGCAAGTAAGTTAGTTACTATCTTACTCGCATTACCGGTTAGTAAGAATAATATCGGCCTTTATATCTTATAACTTATAACTATTCTATTTTATAATTTTACGGATATATCTTTAACGTAGTTAGTTTATTACTCTTTTACTTATTATATATATATATCTCTCGGTATCTATACTCGTATATATATATATACGGGTCGTCCCGTCTAATAAGCTATTTCGTAGATTTAACGGAGCTATCTCTAAGGAAGTCGATTCGTCACTATCCTTTCGGCCTTACCGGTCTCTTAGTATCGTATTTACAAGTTATTTATATCTAATAAATTATAACTATAAGCTATTTTATAATTTAATAGATCTATCTTTAACGAAGTCGGTTTATTACTATCCTCTTATCGTACTATCGTATATATATATATATATAATATAGGTTTATAGTTATCTATATATACTCGTATTTACGGGTCGTCCTATAAATAAGCTAGGGTTAAATTCAACGGAATTTTCTTTAGGCATATATATAGATTTATCGCTATCCTATCGGCCTTAACAGTCCCTAGGAATCGTATAGGTTGTTTATATTAAATAACTTATAACTATAAGCTATTTTATTACTTAACGGATCTATCTTTAACGAGTTAAGTTCGTTACTATTTACTTATTATATAGGTCTCTTAGTATCTATTTATATATACTCGTATTTATAGGTTATCCCGTCTAATAAGCTATCTCCTAAATTTAATAAGACTTTCTTCGGGTAAGTAGATTTATTACTCCCTTATCGGTTATACCGGCCCGTTAGTATTATACGGGTTATTTATCTCTAGTAAGTTATAACTGCGAGCTATTTTCTAAACTTTACGGGTCTATCTTTAATAGGCTAGGTTCTTTACTATCCTATATTATATATATATAGGTCTTATAGTATCGTATTATTATATATATATATATATATAGGTCGTCCCGTATAATAAGCTATATTATAATTTTTTTCGGATCTATCTTCGATAAAGTGGTTTCGTTATTATCTTATCGGCCGTACTAGTTTATAAGTATTCTACGGTCGTTTATTTCCTCTAATTAGCTATTTTACGGACTTTATAAATCCGTTTTCTAGGAAGTGGCCTTAATACTATCACACCGTTATACGGGTTCTGCGGGTCTTTCGTATCGTATAGGCTATTTATATATTACTAGCTAATTTAAATAATTTAACCGATTTTTTAGGTTTATGTCCTATAACTAGGTATATATATAGATAGGACGGGGTTAATATATATACTATTAGGCTATTCGTCCTATAAATATTCCTTTATATATATATTTAAACCTATATATATATATCCTTTTACTTTTATAATTTAGCGGCTAACGATAATTATAAGTCCCTTTAATATATAAAGTTAGTCGCCGTTAGCGTATATAAAATATAGATAACTATATAAGCTATCTACTATTTAACTTATTTCTTTATAGTATTTTTAAGACTCGCTCCTACGAAGTATATATAAATATTCCTTATAAAATATTTATTTTAGTAATTTTTACGCTTCTCTCTATACTCTCGGCTCCGTATTCTTATCTTTTATATAACCGTTCCTATCCTCGTTAAATTACCCTTTATATCTTTATTAAGGTACTTTACGTATAATAGTTAATCTATTCTATAATAACGTTTCTATATCCTATCTTATATAACTTATTATCTTTATAATTTACCGTCTTTCTTTTCTTTCTATTTATTTATAAATTATATATAATTAGTTTTTTCCCTTTTAACCCTAATACCTAGTATTTATATTTATTATACCCTAATATCCTATAGCTTTTTATAATCTTAACGCTATTTTATACGTATATTCTATTTCTATTATTATCCTCCTAATTACTTATATATTATACTTCTATCTTCTATATATATTTAAGATTCCGCAGATTCTTACTCTTCCCTCTTATTATACTTTATCCGCTTGCAAATATATCCTTATTATCTATTTCCTTTTTAATAAATAATAGTCTACTAATTCCTTAGATTATAATTTATACCTAATATCGTCGGATTATATACTATTATCTAAAGGTGCTAACCTAACGTACTAGTAGGATTTCTTTATATCCGAAGGTTTCCGTACTTTAACGAAATTTCTATAGGGGTATTATATTTTCTAGTTTATTTTTTTATTTTACTAATCTCTTCTCTATATCCGCTCTATTACTATCTACTATAGTTAAGAAGAGAAAAACTAATTTTATTCCCTCTCGGTATTTATTAAATAACGAGGGAGGGTTAGTATTACCTTAAGCATACTTACTAAATACCTATTACGTCTAACTTCGTAGCCTTATAGGTGACTATAGTCTTTAAATACTATAAGTTGTCTCTAGCTATACGGGTATAAGCTATATAGTATTTCTCTATAAGGAAAGTAATAGGAAGTTATTTTCCTATAAAAAGATAAAGTAAACTATAAAAAGAAAGGTAAAAATTACTTAATCGATAAACTAAGGTTTCGAAATATATATTTAAGCTAGTAATTTATTATATTAGGGTATAAGATTTAAAATAAAGCTATAATTTCGTTAAGTATACTTTTTACTATAAATACTCTCTAGTCTCTAAGACTCGATTTATAATATACGACTTTTAAGGTAGGTATAAACGTAACGTTAAGGGCTAATTCTACATAATTCCTTTATTTTTAAGGGAAACTAATCTACGCTATATACTTTATAATAGCCTTCTCTTATCTTAAGCACCCCTTATATCCTTATCCCCTAAGGCTCTTAATAGAAGAGACGGGCTTTATAGTTATTTAATTAAACTATACGAAGGTTTTTTATATATCCTCTATAATACTTATTTTAATATTTTTTTGCGATATTAAATATATAGCTTTTTAGATAGCTGCGAAGATAAGCTTAAGAGCTAATTACTTGCTAGATTTCGTAATAACCGCTATCTCGTCTTAATCGCCCCTCTTAACTTTATTCCTCGGAAGCTTTTTCGGGACGGGAAGTATTTAAGAACTATCTAATTAAAACCCTTCTTAGCCCCTAACCGTATTTTTTTTACTCTAGCGCTTATATTTTTTTCTTATACCTCTATTACCCTTAAATATCTATCGTAAACCTACTATATTATACCTTACTTATTACTTATTAGAGAGTATATAAAAAAAAAGTAATTACGAGTTTAATATTATAGATTTATTTATTAGATTCTTAGTATAGTAGTATCTCTCCCTTGCCGAACTTTAAATATTACTTTTAGAATTCTATTTTCTTATAATAGTATCTAAGTAATATATATAATTTATATTTTTTTAAACCCCTTTTATTTATTTTATTTTTATATTGCTTATATTAAATTATATTTATATAGTACCTTTTTATTCCCTTTTTCTGCCTATTTTACTTTTCCTATATTTCCTTCTAGTATTATATCTCTCCTCTTATATTTCTAATACTAAAGGGTAAAGAAAAAAAAAATATTCCTTAGACCGTTACCTCGATACTCCTCCCTATCTTTATCGGATAAAGATACCTAAGACGTATTACGAAAAATAAAGCACTAATATATATTCTTTAACCCCGAATATTCTAATCTTACTATTCTTTATTACGAGCGTATTTTCCGGGTTTATCGCGTTATATTATTTAATAACCTAATATTTCCTCGCGATCTTTATAATAAGGTATTTTTTCTTATTAATATTTTTATATCCCTCTTCTTCTAAACTTTTAATATATATATAATATAATAACTAACTTTATATATTATAAGGATCCGCTACGTTACCCGGATAATACTATTAACCTATTAGAAGAGTAACTTTTAATTCTCTAGTGCCTCCTATAGGCTACTTATATAGATTAATATAGTAAAGAAGACTACGAAACCTACTACTTTTCGCTAGCTAGTTATAACTTATTATTCGATTCCGAAGGAGATAACGTTATTCCTTACGCTAGCGATACCGAGCTATACGATATGTTCCTCTATCTTCGCGTTTACGAGCTAGCTCTTAAGACTAGGTCCTCTTATATCTAGCTTTTAGCTATTAAATATACCTACTAATAGATAATAGAGCACTTTTACGGCATAAATTCTTATATTATTTTATAGCTTCTTACTTAAGTATAGACTAAATAGTCGCGAGGAGAGTCTCGACTTCGTAATAAAATATCTAAAGCTATTACTTTTATACTATCTAGGAAGAAAAAAATACCCGACTTATATAAGTCGTTTATACTTAAGTATCCTAAATTAATACTCTCGCTTTTAGAGTATATACTTAAGTTTAAAAGAGGGTAACTTTCTTTATAGTTTCTTTTATATAATAATTTTTATAATTATTTATTATATATTATATATATTATATCTTATAATAAACTTACGTAAAGAAAAATAGTTAATTATTACTAATTTACTTTTAAGTTATAATTACCGTCTAGATATTATTACGGCGGTTATTAATATATCTACGTCCGATACTCGTAAATATATATATTATTTTAGCCTTAGTAACTTATACTCTAAACTCTAAAGTATATAGCCCGCGTAGGTAAGACGGTATTAAGAAAGTAGCACTACTAGCTATATTATTATACTCGTTATATACGTTAATAGTTTAAATCGGCCGTTCTAGTTTATCTAACTAATTTTATTAGTTAATATCGCTCGGTTAAATAGGGCTAAACTATTACGTATTATAAAAGCTTATTACTCGCCGTTTAATATTATCTACGCGTTGTCGAAAGGGGGATAAGGGATAGCGCTAATACTTACGTATACGTAATAACTAGCGCTATATAATTACGTAAACTATAATCACGTAATATCTTATTACGTTAATTTAAGATATCTCTATCGCGTAACGTTTAGGAATCTTATTATAAAGAACCTTAATAGTAACCGCTAAGGAAGGTAACCGCTTCTCTACTAAGATTTTAGTTTTTACTATACCCTCTCGGGGCCTCTCCTATCTCTACTAGCACGTTTCTTTATATATTTTACTAAGACTTCGCCTACGAGAGTTTTTCTTTTTTTCTTTCTTTCTTATTAGCTTAGAGTCTTTATTTATAGTGCTAAATACTAATACTATCATTTACTTAATATATTTCTAAGCTATAATAATAAACGACCTAGCGGTACCCGCTTTATATTAATTCCCTCTTATATTAATAGCACTATATACTTCCTATAAAACTCTATAACTTACGATAATATTATTTTATTAAGTTATTAAAATATATTAAAATCTACCCGTATTTTTTTACCTTTTATTAACACTTCCCTTTAATATATTATATATATATTATAAATATATTAATATACTATTATATAGTATATCTATATCTTTCTTCCCTTCTATTTTATATTATTATTTACTCTTCTTAGTTTCTCGTTTTATTACTCTCCTATTTTAATTTTCTTATAACTAAAAATAAATAAAAAAAAATACTTACTATATAGCTTATATTATCGTTAAGGTTTCTATTCCCCCTAATTCCGAATAAATAGAATAACGATCGTTATAAACGTTTACTAAGGAACCGATATATCCCCCTCTAATTTAAATATTCCGATCTCGCTATTATTTATCGTAATCGAATATTTAGAGTTTATCGCGTTATTTTATACGATAAGCTAGCCTTTTTCCGCGCTGCCTATAATAAGGTATTATTAATATAATACTATTATTCTTATAATTCCTTTCCCGTTATATCTTCTTATATATATATATATATATATTATTTAGAAAACTAATACTATATTCTATAAGAATACGTTAACTAACCTTATAATTACTCTTAACTTATTAGAAGAGTAACCCTCTATTTTTTCCTACTTCCTCTAGGCTATTTATACTACTTCTTATAGTATAGATAACTACGAAACCTATTACCTTTCTCTAGCTAGCCGTAACCTATCTTTTACCTCTAAAAGAGGTAGCGTTATAGTTAATAATAACTATTATAAACTACCTAATATTTTATTTTATCTTCGCGTCTATAAGTTAGCCTTAAAAACTAACGCTAGGCCTATATAAACTTACGCTAGGGAGTAAATTTACTATTATCTATATCGTTATCTTAATAGCAAGGATCCGTATTCTATCTTATAGCTTCTTACTAAGGTATAAACTAAATAGCCTAAAGGAAAATCTAGACTTCGCGATAAAATAGCTTAGTATATAGCTTACGGTTTATCTATAATACCTAAGATACCTAAGGTATTTATATCTTTTATCCTTAAGTATCCTAGATTTAGATTATCGGTTATAAAGTATATATATTAGTATTAAGTACTAAACGTATTTTAAATATTTATTTTTAATCTAGTTATTTATATTATTCTCTTTAATATAATTTTTATCCTTTTAAATATAATAAGTTTACTTAAGTTAAAATTATACTAATTATATATCGTAACTATAGTCTACTTAAAGGTTTCTATTAATCTACGCTACTAAATATATAGTATTATAATATTAGATAGATTTAATATATATTTAAGCCGCCTACGGACTTCGCTAATAAAATAATTAAAAGTAAAGGTAGTTTAGCGGGGAAAGAAGGATACCCTAAGTAAGCGTAGTAGATACCTAAGGGGCGTAATTTCTTAGGTAACTAAAATCTTTAACTAATATAAGGGGGGATCTCTAGCTATAAGGGGGAGAGCTAGATAGTAATTCTTTATAGGAAGAATAATAAGGAGTCGGTTTTCTATATAGAGATAAGAGAAGAAAGAGAAAAAAAGTCGAGAACTATTTAATTAAGTGCCGAGAGCTTAAAAATAAGTATTTAAATTAGGAATTTATAATATATAAATATAGAGTTTAAAATAAAGTTATAAGGTTAGTAGAGAAGGTTTAGGAACTATTTAATTAAATTTTATAGGAGCTCTTAGAAATCCCTTAGCTAAGTTATGCGCTTATTTTTCTTCGGGCGTATCTATTACCGCCGCTAAAGTAGACTGCTTTTTTCGACTCATAACTAACCCTAACCCTACTATACTCTATAACTAATAAGAGCGGGACCTCTAACTTTATCGGGGGGTAAGCTAAATAATAATTCCCTTTAAGTAAAAGACGGGAAGTTGTTTTTTTCTACCTAATAATAGGAGATATTAGGAGAAAAAAAAAAGGCGGAACCCTTTTAATTTTATGCTTTTAACCTTAGAGAAGGTATTTTATTTAGTAAAATCTATATAAAAGTGTAAGGTCTAAAATAAATCTATAATTTCGTTTAATATAGTTTTTACTATAAGTCCTCTATAAGACTTAACTTACGATATATAACTTTTAATATAGCTATACTACTATAAAGATATTATTAAAGGCTAATTCTTAATTAATTCCTTCCTTTCTTGAGGGAAACTAATTTATACTATAACTAGGTAATAGCCCCTATCCTATCTTAACCGTCTTTCGTGCCCTATTATTCCGGCTAGAATATTATCCCTCTATATCGTATTATTTTATACTTTTTATAGTTTTTTATTACTTATTTACCTAAATAGCGTTTTTATTTAGGCTCTTTAGAGTTATATAAACTTAATTTCTTATAATTTTAATATATATATCTATAATTATATCTTTTTTATTTTTTTCCGCTAAGGAAAAAAAAAAAACTCCCTTACTATATTAATATTTAACTATATATTTACACTTTTACCTCTTATTATTTTCTTCCTTTTTATCCGTACCCTTAACTCTTTTATAATAGGAATAAATTAATCCGGTAGCGATAAGACCTTAAACTACCGATTTAATACCGCGAACGAACTATTAAACTTCTCACTATAAAATAAATATTCCACTTAATTTTCGCCGCGATAACCCTCCTAACTTAACTATAATCTATTATAGCTTTAGGTTTCGTGTTTATCGCGTTTCCGTATATCCTTCTATTATATTTTTAAGAGATTTTTATAAAAAGGTATATTTATACTAATCCTTCCTATCTTTTCCTTATTTCCTCCCTCTATATTCTAAAATAGTTAAAATAAAAACAAAGCTAACTTAATATTTTTAGTAATCGCTATACCCTCCTAAGTCTACTATTAACCTTTCTTAATATAACCCCTTAGTACTCTAGTATCTTCTTTATTTTACGTATACCTAGTCCTATACTAGGTCCGGATACGAAGCCGATTATCTTTCGCTTATAAGAAGTAAGTCTATTTATCCCTCTTATTCCGCATACCCTCCTATATTTCCTTAGAATCTACCTCTATCGGTTAATATAATACTATATTTTTAAGTTTATAACCTTACCGAAGAACTCGGTGCTATAGCTCTCCGTTTTTACGTTACTAGACTTATTTACTCCTTAGTAACCGACTATATTTACCGCTAGGACTTCTATTTTCTTTATTTAGTACTTTACGAACTTTAGTATCGACCTACGCTATAAATACGTCCTCTCCGTTAATAAGTTTCTATTACTTTTAATTTTCTTATATATATACCTCGAGAGACCTTTCCCTTAGCGTTCGGAATACTTTTATATATATTTCCGGATTTTATATTTAAGATTATCGACTATATAATATATAATTAGGATTATTAATTTAATCTTATTTTTATACTTATAACTTATAAGCTACGGGCGTCGATAAATATTATTTTAGCTATAGCTATATTCCTTTTTAAATATACTAACGCTGCGTAAAATTTATTTACTATCTCTAACCTGCTCGCGGAATAAATAAGTAATTCTTAATTCTATTACTTTAGCGGTAGAAGAAGGATACCCTAAGCGAGCGTAGCAGATACCTAAGGGGCGTAACTTCTTAGGTAGCCGAAATATTTAACCGATATAAGGGGGGGGGGGGGGGGGGGGGGGGGGGGGGGGTTTCTATATAAAGATAAGAGAAGAAAAAAGGGATAAGACGCGAACTATTTAACGAAGTGCCGAAAACCTTATAACTAGTATTTAAATTAGTAATTTATAGTATAAAAGTGCAAGGTTTAAAATAAAGTTCTAATTCTATTTAGTAGAGTTTTTACTATTAGTCCTCTCTAGGACTCGACTTACGATATATAATTTTTATAATAGCTCTGAAGATAAGGTTAGGGGCTAATTACGTGCTTAATTCCTTCCTCTCTCAAGGCAAACTAATTTATGCTATATACCTAGTAATAGCCCCTATCCTATCTTAATTACCTTTTATATTCTAATCCTTCCGAGCTCTTAGAAGAAGAAAGTAGGGTTAAGGGACTACTTAATCGAACCCTATATAAGCCCCTAATAGTTCCCTAGCTAAGGTTAACGTATATTTTTCCTTAAGCGTGTCCGTTACCGCTGCTAAATTACCTTTCTGCGAGTTCCTATAAAATAAACCTATAATGTAGGCAGTCTTAGTATAGTATCTAATAATATAGTATATATTATAGCTCTATCTTATTCTATATATTAAGGAACCTACGAACTATTAGGGCCTCTAAAAATCTTTTTTAGATACTTAAGAGTTCGTGAATCTTAAGCTAGGTCTTAGTAATAACTTATAGTAAAAAAAAAAGACTCTCTTATTTATAATTATAACTTTGCCTCGCGTCTAATATTTCCCTATAAGAAATTACTTATTTAAATACCCTCTATAATAATATTTTACTCTAATAAAATAGCACCTATAATTCCCTCTTATTATTATTATCTTCGTAGAAAACTGGTTTCTTATCCTTTCCTACGTATAGAATTACTATATAGCTTATATTCTTATATCTTAATATCTCTTCTTCTACTATTTAAATATTTTAATAATATAGGGACTTACGCCCCTTACGGTTACGCTACGGTTACTAACTTTTTTATCTCCCTATATAATAATTTTTAGATACCTATAAACACGCCTAAAGAGAATAAGTCTAGATAAAGATAAGAAATAATCGGGAACTAAGTTATATAGGATACGCACGTATTAGTTTTTAAGCTCGCTCGATTTCTAAATACTCTTATATATAAGGGTTATAAAGGCGGTTATATTACGATAGCCGCTATCGCTAAAATATTAAGTATATTACTATATTTCTTCTTATTACTAAGGAAAATAAAATATACTTATATTTAAATTACTACTATAATATAGTCCGTAATATCTTCCTCCCCTCCTTCTTTAATACTAGCGTTATCCTTCTTAGCGAAAGGGTTCGGTATATCCTTTACGATTCTCGGCGTAACCTCTTCGTATATATAGTCTTCTAACTCTTCGCTTACCCCCCCTTCCTATCTCTTAGACCTTAGGAATATTACCGTTATATTTTTTACCTCCGCCTCTTCTTATATTAAACCCCTAAATTTCCTCTAACTATATATCGATATCTTTATATTATTCTAGATATAGTTTATATATAACCCTCCCGAAACGCCTTATATCGATATATATTCGTAGAATAGGAATAGTATATATTCTTTATAAGTAGTAACTATTATTATCTATATTCGTATATAGCTAAAGTATATCCGAGGGTTATATTTCCTAAATATTATAATAATAAGTACCTTAGCGTACTCCGGGCGGCGGGACTTAATAAGCTATTTAATAAAATACCCTTATAGGTATACTATCTCTATCGGTATATACGTTATCCGAGGATAGGTTAAGTAAACGGCTATTCTTTTATACGCGTCCGTGCTAAGAAACTAGGCGTAGAAGAAATCTATAGGCGTAGTACTTTATATATTCTTTTTAGTTATCGTATCGGTATCCTCTAGCGTTTTTATATAAAACGCGATTTCCGTATATATCGGGATATCTATATGCCCGATATTTACGCCGCCTTTTACCTAAAATTTAAGGTATACGTAGAACTTTAACCTGATTAATTAATATACTAATAAATATATAAAGTAAAACTTACCTTAAAGTATATCGTTATCTTCTCTACTAATATATTAGTGCGATACTTCCACGTAAGACTCGATAATATATTTATTTCGCCTTTTTCTACCTTCTAACGTATAATATCCGCTATATTCGTAAGGTCCTTCGCCTTACGCTATCGATCGTTAATACCGGGCTCGTTTATACTATAGATAGTAATAGGTATTCTTAAGTATTGCCTCTCCTATAACTTATTAGTCGAGTCTTAAAAAGGGAAATTATAATAGATATTTCTTATTTCGATACCTATTCTCTTAAGGTTTATCTCCTACTAGTCTAAATATTCCTCTTATCGTATTATATATCTACTACTCGGCGCTATAAACGTTGCTTACGTATATAACCTAGTTTTCTATATATAGGCTAAGAGGATATACTCTTTATAATACTTAACTAAGGAAGAAATTTTTTTATACTATCTTTCGGTTACTAAGCTTTCTACCCTACTTATATATATATAATTATATAATATATTATATAATCGCTATTAATTAACTAATTTAGTAGCTAGTTTTATATATATATAATAGCCGTGCGGTCTTTATATATATATATATAATTATTATTATATATCTATATAGCTAATATTTACTCTACTCCCTTTTTTAATATATATTTTTATCGCCTTATAGATAGGTTTATCCCTATAAGGTATAACCTTTATTATCTTTCGATTTACGTAAAGATAGCGTAAGTATTATAGAATTATAAAGTATAGCTATAGAATAACTTATCTAGAATATAATAGATATATCTACGAAGTACCGAAACGACTAATAGTAGGCATATCCTATATTACCTATTTTAGTTATATAGGTACGACTTTTATACTTTAGCTATATATAGATAGCTTAGAACCTTTATTTCTATATAATTAACTAAGCTTTGCTACTTATATCTAGGTCCCCTTATATTTTCCTTAATTTCTAGCGTTTTAAAGCTAACTTTTAGAATTAGGTAACGTAGCTATTTATCTACCACGGAGTAATAGATACTCCGCTAACGAAGCGTCCGATATTTCTACGAAGTATCCTTTACGGGGTAATAGATATTCTATCTAAGGGACTCCCGGAATTTCTATAAAGTATTAGCTACGGGATAATAGATATCCTAGCTATAAGATACTAAGTACCCGACCTCGACGCCCCTCCCCGGCATACCGGAGATCTCCTCTACTACGATATATTAAAATATTACTACTATACCCTTACTACTTAGTAACCCGGAATATTAGTCTATAATAAAAGTATAAGCGATATGCCGAAGCGGAGGACTATAGATAGCGTAGGTAATACTAGGGACTTTAGTAGTTATAGCGGTATAAGAAAAGATCGTAGGAAAATATATATTACGAGACCTTTCCTCTTAGATAAGTAAGAAGATACGCTTCTTACTTAACAGCCTCTATTACTATCTTCTAAGCTACTTCTCTAGTAGTGTTTTCCGTAAACTCTTTCGTCCTATCGTCCCTAGCTATAGCTTATAGGGTAGTAAATTTACTGCCGGAATATCTATACTATCTTTGCTCTCTTTTTTTCTAGCTCTGCGTAGAAATTTAATAGCTTCTTATATTTTTTTAACTAAAGGCGAGGTTAATTCTTAACCGAGTATTATAAATATTAATCTTAGCGCTAAAGATATCTATATAACGACGATCCTTATTATTTAATAAAAGGTCGGCTTATTTCTTTATATTAGGCTAATTATCGAAAACTAATATAAATAGAGTTAGCTTTATAAACTAATTATTCTAGTCTAAATATTAATTAATCTTATCTAGGTTTAGCTAGTTAATATAGTCTATAAGGTAGTGGCCTTAAGCTTCTAAGCTAACTTCTAAGCTATATAAGGTAAAGGATTAATTATATTATACGCGATAGAAGCGTATTATAGCTATTATAGCTAATAAGTAAAGTTATTAATTAGGCGTTATAAGCTTTCGACCTCTAATAGATTATACGGGGTATTAACTACTACGCTAAAATTTTATATATTATAAAGGGTACTCGTATTTCGGTTTATTTAGCTATATATATAGCCTATTATTTCTAATATACCCCCTTAGTTACGAGGAAAGGGATTTCTTTTCTAAATATATCCGATAATCGTTTATTAAGATAAATATCGTACTCCGTTACCCCTAGATATATTTAAAATAATAAGGGCTTATATAAGTAATAGTTCTATTAGAAAGATAAGAGGTAGCTTAAGTATTCTAAGCTAGTTTATTATTTAAGATCCCCGCTTTATATTATATAATTAATTTATATTCGATTTTATCTAAGTTTATAAGTATTATAAGAGCCCGAAAACCGACTAAGATACCGTTTAATATCTTTACTAGAGTGTTAAGCTAGATAATATATATCGGGCCTTATATATCTTCTTTACTAAGTTAAGGTTCCTAATTATAAGGAGAGGATTCGAGTCCGGTTAAAGGCGATAAAATAAGCGTAAGCTGCGGCTTTTCTTATCGTTTTTCCGACTTTATAGTAGAAAGCTTTGCCGCCTTATTCTACTATAAGTTAAAGTCGTAATATATTATCCCGTAGTTAAATATAAGGACTTTCACGACTTTAGGTAGCGCTTTCGATATCGCACTAGCTAAGTATATTAAGGGCGATTATCTTATCGGAAAGATAAGAGATAGGTTTAGCTTGCTAAGCTTTTCTATAGTTTCTAAGGTAGCGGGAGTCCCTAGTCTTATTTAATTAAAGGAAATACTATTTCGTCCTCGCTAAAGTTTATTAAGATTATTAAAACCTTAAGATTGCCCGATACCTTATTTAATACCTTAGCTAGAGTATCGAGCTATATAATATATATATATAGTAGGTATAGTATCTTCTTCGTTCTATTAGCAATCTTAGGTCCGATCGGCGATCTATAGTTTAAGGAGTTAACCCCGCCTAATAGCGATAGAATAGGGATAAGCCGCGTTTCTTCTATACCGTGTAACTTAAGGTTTATATAAAGGACCTTAATATCGAATAGGCTTATCGCCTCTAAGTTACCTTAAGTTTATTAGGTTACTAATAGTTATTAACTAAACTTATAAGGAAAGCTGGCAGAATTCTAATAATATAAGCTAAGAGAATCTAAAATAAGGTAAGCTAATAGAATTCTAATAAGGTAGCTAGATAGAATTTAGGACTAGGAATGCTAATATAATTCTAATAGGACGTCTTAAGCCCTATTCGTCGTATCCTTACTAATATCGCTTCGAGCTCGTTATTTATCGGATTCTCGACGGGAAGTATCCGATACTTAATAGGAAGAAGGGGAAAAGGTAAAACTATCCAAATCGGAGCTTAAGAACCGCCACACCTCCGCTAGAGATATTTAAGCCCTAACTTAATAGCAGAGAGGATTACCTAGTTATCTTATAAGTTTAAGTTAGTAGGCCTAGAGTTATTAAACGTAATAACCTCTATAACTAGCGGCAGCGCCTTAATTAGCGTATTAGCTAAGTATATAAAAGGTAATAATCCTATTAGAAAGATAAGAGGCAGCTTAAGGATTCTAAGCTACTTTATCGTTCTTAAAGTAGTAGTAAGAGTCCCCTAGTATTATATAATCGAAGGCTCCTTATATATCTAATAAGGATAAACCGAGCTACGTTAGTATAGGCGGTTAACTTATTACGCCGCCTATCGTAAGGTAACTTAACCTTATAATACTATAGCCGATATAAAGCCCTAAATATAGTAAATTTAGTTAAGGTATTAAGAACGATATTCGAGTAGCCTAGGTCTCCCTCCTAATCGGAAAGGTAATATATACCTAGGTAATAATAGTAACGTATACTAAGTATCGCTTCCGATAATAGTCTAATACTATAAACGTTAGAATCTATAAGTAATATAGACTATTTTAAGCTTCTAGTCCCTCCCTAGTTCGAATATATTAAGCTATACTTCGGTTCCCTAGTTTATAGCTTACGATAAGCTAAGTATATATTAGGAGCGTAGATTATACGAAACCGTTACGCTAAAAGTAGCTAATTAATATTTTTATATTAAAAGTCGTAGTTATCTATAGATAGGTCTCCCGAAGATACTTTATTTTTTCCTTATCTATATTAAGCCGCGATAATAAATTAAGGGACGCGCTATTTAGGCGTTATTTAAAAGATTACTTATTAAGAGAGTAATCTATTAGCTTCGTACGCTTGAGATTAGTATCGTTATAAGGCTCGAGGGTTTCGTACGTAGCGGAATTCGTAGGCGTAGCCGAAGGTATAGGAGAGAGAAAGTGCGAGGAAGGTGGCCGGGCGGCAATATAAGGCTACGAGGTATCGTAAAATACCTCAATAGTCGGGATTCTACTAAAGAATAATAAACGTATATTCGAGCTTTATATATTGTCTAGCTTAATCCGTTTATTTATAAGAGTTTCGGCTAGCGCTTTAAAGTATTTGCTAATATATAATATCGAGTAGAATAAGTTCTAGGTAGAAAGGAAGCCTAAGATAAGCAGCTTAATTTCGTATAGGAGGGAACTAAAAGTAGATATAGATATATGCCTTTTAGATACCTAGTTAGATAGGTAGATAGAGCTAATAGGTATTAATAGTAAGAATATTAATAGGAAGAAGGCCGTCCTATAGCGTTAAATGCACCTCTTTATATATTCGAGAGTATACTAAAGAAAACTATCCGTAATATAGATTATATCCGTATCTTATATAAGACTTCGATATAGATAAACTAGGTATAGGTGGTGTAAGCTCCGAATACCGGTCTTTGCTATTATTTATTAATCGTAATTTAGTAAAAAGGAATATCCGGTATATGCCTTCTAGTCTATTTGCAAATATAGAATTTCGAGGAAAATAAAATACGTCTTAAGTAAAAAAAAAGGATACTGAAAATAAGTAGATAGACGTTGTAAGGGGGG
>PDHQ01000521.1:0-17838 GCA_003339415.1 Ophiocordyceps camponoti-saundersi (nom. inval.)
CTCTCTCCTCCTCCAACAAATTCCAAACCCCCGCAACCAAAACCCCCCCCCCTCCTCCCCCCCCCCCCCCCCCCCCCCAAAAAAAAAAAGATACCCTTCGATCAAGCTGTGAGACATGCTTGGTTAGGTCGACTGCCAGAATCGATGCCGTAATAGACTTGTCATTTTTCTTTTCTTTTTATTCTTCTCTCTGTTTCTTCCACCTCTCCACCTTGGAGGAGAGAGAGAGAGAGAGTCGGTTCGGTTCGGTTCAGTTCAAAGTCTCGTGTCTCCCGCAAACTCCCCCCTTTTACGTAGACACTGTCTCTCTCTTCCTCGTCAAACAAAAGATCTAGACCAAAGAATGAAACCAAGAAGAGAAAGAGAGAGAGAAAGAAAGCAACAAAGAGAGAGAGAGAGAGAGAGAGAGAGAGAGAGAGAGAGAAGAGAACAAAAAAAAGAAACACACATTGCATTGCATTGCATACATGCCACATTGCCTACCTACTCAACCACCCAATCCCTTCTTCCTCCTCCTCCTCTTCCTCCTCCTCCTCCTATCATATCCTCCCCTTCACTCCCCCGCCAAACCCAGAAGCATTGCAGTAGTACGCGTCCCTAGTGCAACCTCCGTATCTGCTTTCCAATCGAACATCTCGCCGGCGATCAGCAACAACTGCCATCCTGCCACTTGCAATGAGAGGCCGACTTTGACACGCACACAAACACACACACAAGGCTGGCTTACCTACCTGCCATATCCTGAAGCTTCTGCCCCCCCGACCCCGTATTTCCCCGTCTTTGACACCCCGTGTGTGAGACCGGCTTCTGTCAGAGATAATCACTGATTCTCAACTCGGTAGACAGCGTAGCCTCCGAAAAGCATCGTAGTCTGCCCATTCTGTCTGTCTAGGTAGCCGGCCTATCCAAATGTCTCGTTGACTAGTTGTATATCGATAGAAAAAAGAAGAAGAAGAAGAAGTCATCTCGATGCATCGTACGCTGTAAATGGGCTTCATCCCTCATCCACCGGCTCGTCTTATGGGAAGAAAAAAGGGGGGGCGGAAGGCTTCTCTATGGAAAGGAGGAAGAAAACAAAGAATTACTCTCAACGTCGATACAGCCGGGACAGAGCTTGAGTGCCCCAATCATCGCTCCTCCAACGATGAAGAATTAAACGAAACTAGAAGAAAGAAAAAAAGACTTGCCATAATTGCCTTTCCCTCTATGCCTTCTCCTCTTCGGGCGTCGCTCCTGTCGACTGCTCCATGCTCGAATCTGTGCTCGTGAGGCCCTTCCGGATGGCAAGGACGCTATCAACAATGACCGCGTCGATACCCTCCTTGACTTGACGCTGTGTCCCCCCCCCCCCCCAAAGAAGGCTCCCGTCAGTCACTTGCGTTCCCGAAACAGAGAGAGGGGGAGAGGGAGAGAGAAAGAGAAATATCAGGACGACAACAAGGGGAAAGAAAAGAAAAGATAGAGAGAAAAAAAAAACTCACCTGGACCAGCGTCGGGTCATTGTTCAACACCCCGTAGCTGACGCACACCAGACCGAGCTCCTTAACCACCCGCACCAGCCTCGGGCTGTTAATCAGCGGCTCGGCCGCCGACACGATCCCCAACAGGTTCCACCGGCTCGCGAACCTTACCGCCTCCTGCAGCGACGACGCCCGTATGTCGCCCACCGCGCTGCAGCCGGCGTCCGTCAGGAACAGGATCGGTATCGACGGCTGCTTGAAGCTGAGGCACAGGCAGACGTCCGGGTTGAACGAGCTAAAGATGATGTGCCTCTGGCCCGCCAGGTCGTACACCTTGGCCAGCACCGTGTCGCAAAACGAGTTGAGCTCGACCGCGTACGTGTCCATCTCGTGCTCCTCGCTCTCGTGCAGCATCGGGTACTTGAGCTCGATGTTGAAGCCAATCTCCTCCGGCAGCTTGCGGAAGAGGTCCTCGAGCGTCGCAAACGGCGCCTGGATAAAGTTGCCCCGAGAGTTGGCCTTGTAGCCCTTCTCCTTAAAGTCCCGCGTGTGCCTCATCCGCTCCTCCATCTGCTCGTGCCCGCTGCCGGCGTAGCCCATGGATAGCGATCGTTGCGGCGCCAGGCTGTTACTCCGCGGCCGCGGCGATCGATCCCGGGGCGCGTCCCGGCCCGTCGAGCCTCCGAGCTGCGACCCTTCTCTCCTCTTGTCCGAGTTGATGTGAAGGAACTGCTCCAGCGTGAGCGTGTGCACGGGCGCGTCGATGCCCGTCTCGCTGACCAAAAAGTCGTGATAGATGACCGGCACGTGGTCCTTGGTGAGCTGCACGTCGAACTCGACGTACTGCGCGCCCAGGTTGGCCGCCGCGATAAACGACGGCAGCGTGTTCTCCCCCAGCTGCAGCGACTTGTTGGATGTGAGGTTCTTGCCCAGGCCCCTGTGGCCGATGACCATGGTCGACGACAGCTTCTTCCAGTACGTCTGCCGCGACGTCACCTCCATGTTGGGGTGGTGGAAGGGCGTGATGACGAGAAAGTTAAAGTTCACCGTCCCCATCACCTCGAGGTTGCTCGACATGATGGGCACGCACACGTCGCCCTGCAGGTTGACGCGCTGCGTGCCCAGTGTCGGCTTGATCGACGACAGCAGGGCTACGGCCCGGCCAATCTTATTCTTCTCACTGCCCGAGTACGTCGGCACGATGTCGAACAGGAGCTTGACCTTGGTTGCGTCTCTGGTCGTGAAGACGACGGGCTCCGTTGAGATGCCCTCGTGCACCGGTAAGTCGATGATTGTCGGCTCGCCCTGCGCCCCGTTGGCGCTGAGCACCACCGAGAGCGCCGTGTCGAGCTGCGTGTTGTGAGCCTCCGTCAGGGGCACTCGCTCGAGGTTGACGGCCTCGGTGCTCTTCCGTATGTCCATGGAGCCCAGGCTGACGAGCACCAGGCTGTCGTTCGTCAGGTAACGATGGCCGAAGCTCTTGACCGGTTCGGCCGGCCGGGGCGCGCCGCCGTTCTGGGTGGCCCCGGCGGACCGCCGTTCGTCGATGGACGAGTTCTCGGGAGGGGGGGACGCCCGCAGCCGAGCCGCCACCCTCGACACCGCATCCTCGTCGTTGGTGTGAACGGCCAGGAGGCGGGCGATGTCCATGTGGCCGCGGAGCGCCGCGTGCTCCTTGGCCGTCCAGCCCGACGCGTCGGGCTTGGACACGTCGGCGCCGGCCTCGATCAGCAGCTGAGCGACGGCGACGGAGCCATCGACGGCGGCGACATGCAGCGGAGTCCACGAGTACGAGTTCTCCGTCGTCTCCAGGTTCGCCTTTTGCGAGTCGCTGCCCCTAAGGATGATGCGAGCGCAGCCGACATGGCCGTGCCTGGCCGCGATGTGAAGGACCGACTCGCCCGTCTTGTCGGTCCAGTTAATGTCAACACCCGCCTCGACGAGCATCTCGACGATGGGCTCGTAGTTGGACTTGGTAGCGAGAGCGAGGACGGCACCCGACTTGGGGATCGACTTGCGCAGCTCGACCTTGGCCTCGCTGCTCCCCTGCCAGTTCTCGCCCTGGAGCAGGGCCCGGGTGGTGAGCGGGTGGCCGCCGATGACGCTGAGATGGAGCGGCGCGTAGCCGTCGTTGTCCTGCCACTCCGGGGCGTCGATGCCGTCCTTGACGTCGAACTGATTCCATTCCTGCATCTTGCCCATGATGATCTGGCACACGACGACGAAGCCGAATTGGGCCGCGTAGTGGAGGGGAAGGCGGCCTAGCGAGTCGCGGCTCACGAGGCCCTGGCGCTGTTGGGCATTCAGCTGGTCGAGAAGGTAAACGAGCGTCTGGACGGCCTCGTCGTCCTCTCCGAGATGGTCTTCCTCGCTGGTGTTGATGGACTTGACGGGGACGGTGGACGAGACAGCCGGCTGAAGGTGGCCGTGGATGAATTGCGTGCCGCCGTGGACGGGATAGGGCTCGCCGTTGGTCGGGGCCGACTTGGTACGACCGATGTGTATGACGAAGCGATGTATGCAGTTGCGGCCGTTGATGTCGTCGGGCTCGTCCAGGTCTCGGACGCAGGAAAGTAGGTAGGCCATGCAGCCCCTGGAGCGGGCCGAGATGGAGCGCTGAAGCAGGTTCAGCAGCAGGCTCTGGCCCTGAGTTTCTTGGCCGAGGCTAGCCTCGTCGACGCCGGACTCGAGGGCGGCGACGTCGTCGATGCGCACGGCCTGGTCCAAGACGTCGAGCTGAGCCTGAGGGAGGAGCAGCATGGCCTTGGCGGAGGCGCGGCCGAGAGAGCGAGTAGAGCGGTCCGAGGTGGAATCGTCCCTGTTGTCGGCGTCACCCAGGACGGATAACCAGCGATTGATCTCGGCGAGCAGCCTGGCAATGTTGCCGTCCTTTGCAAAGGGCTTGGGGTCGACCTTTGTGGATATATACCTGTGCTGAGAGGAGATGCTGGGCACCTTTTTGTCCAGTTTCTTGGTGATTTTGACGAAACCCCTGCGGTTGATCTCGCCGAACCACTGGAGGTTCCTCAACCGGGTCCTCAGCTCCAGCAGAGCGGCCATGACCTCCTCGACCTCGTCCTGGTCGAGGGTCGCGACGACGTCCGGGACGCGTCCATAGCGGTTGTGCAAGATGTTGAGCCTGCGGCAAGCCTCGGCGAACTTTTTGTTGTAGAAGGAGTCGACGTCTTCGAGGTTGCGATCGAGGGCGAAGAAGAGTTCTATTGGTGAGTTATTAGCAGGGGGATGACAGGTCACGCCAGCGGATCGCCCACCTGCTGGATCGACAGCGCCGCCATCCTGAGCCCTCTGCGACGCGGCCTTGACCAATTTCTTGAGGCCCTTGTAGTTGATGTAGAAGGCCGCCCATTCGGGTACCTGGTTACGCGGGAGACTGTTTGTTTTTTGGTGTGTGTTTTTCCTTTTCCTCAGCCACGGCCGCACAAGGCTGTACACACGTACGGAGTACGGCAGGCAGGTAGGTATGGAGGCATGTGGGATGAACCACAGTGACTGACTGACCTTCGTCCAAACTTCATTGCTGGCCAATCGGCTCCAGATCAAGCGCGTATCAGGCTGGCGATAAGAAAGCAAAGGAAAAGCAAAAAGGAAATAGATATAAATATAGAAAGAGTCGCGAATCTCGGGCCCTCGCGACGAGCCGCGACGAACGACGACGGAGCCGAATCACAGTGCCGAGCGACCGGCCGACTTACGGTGCTGCGGCGACGGCGGCGGCGTCGTCGGCGGCGATGGCGGCAAACGGCGAGACGCAGGAGGGGGAGGAGCTTTGTCGGGCTAATGCATCGTCACGATTCGTCAGTGTCGCAGGTTTTGATGCTGTAAAGATCGACGTCCAGCTGCTTCTCTTATTGGTTCCCTTTTCTTCCTGTTCCCTTTTGCTTCGTCGAATCTTTGCCCTTTGGTCGGTGAACAGACAGAGTAATAATAACAATGAGTCCCGTGTCTTCCGGCGCGCGCGCCTGCCTGTTCATCCCACATGCGAATTACGGTGGCTCCTTCCTTTGATGAGCTTTTTCCAGTAGACCAGAAAAGCATGCCGCGCGGAAGCAGCTATGTGGAGACTGCCTGCCTGTTAGGCTGCTCCTACTCCTCCTGCCTGGATTGAAGGGAAAAGAGTATTTAAAAGAGGGGAGAGAGAGAGAGAGAGAGAGAGAGCTTGCCACTGTATCCGCCTCTACCATCCGTACCTGCCCTCCCTATCTCTAGAGTCAAAAGTCACCTCGTTCGAATCCGAAGCGCCGCATCGGAGCAGCAGCTTACAGTTACTACACACATGCATATACATACATACATACATATACGCACAGCAAGCACATGCTCACGACAATCGGCCCAATATAACATTCAACTGCCGCCGGTATTCGCACAAGTACTACCTACGGATACCACTCATGTGACGTGAAACATGTTGGACGCGGATGCGCGCGTGACTGAAAAATGACTCAGCCTCTCTCGTCATCTCCATTCCGGCGGCATCCGGCCCGGGCTTTACCCCACCAACTTAACCTTCTTCTTCCCTCCCCCCGTTACTCCCTTCTCTCAACGACATCTCTATCGTCCACGCATATTCATATATAATACATATGTATATTCTATAATACTGTGCCTCGAGGCCTCTAGATACCTATATATTTGTAAGTGCCTGCATACATGCATACATCTCTTCTGCATAGAACCAAGTCAACCTACACCTTCACATCGCTCCTCCTCTTGCCAGCAGCTTTGCTACGCTGCATCGCTCATGACCCCAGGGAACGACGGCTCGTACCTGGCGCCTTGGCTCGCCAACTGACGTTGTAGTTTCCATGGTATGCTTCAGACTCTGCAAGGCTTACTGTCTTGACGTCTGGCCAGCCCTTGAATGCGACTCTATTGCGGTGGCGCCCTAGTCTGCATAATGGCTTTGGTCGCTTGGTGTTTCGAAACCTTAGGACCCGTCCCTCAGGGGCTCGAAGTTGGCCTTTATCTCTCTTCATCTGGTTTCTTGGCCTCATACTTTTGCCGTCATGTCTTTTATCGGCTCCGCGTAACGGCTTGGTCCGCTGTTGTCTCGGGGTCGTGAGCCGCAACGGCGTGGCAGCTTTGTTTGCCTTGTGACCGCCTCTTGAAAGCAACCGAGACATTTTGTGACCGTGGCTTGTAACTTTGTGGACGCATCCATGTTAGTGTTCGTGTGCGTACAGCGGTTTTGGTCCCTAGCCAACCTGGTGGCACTGGCTTATCAGATCTTCTCGCGGGTTGTCGAGAGTATCAAGCGGTTATGCCCCCTGCCTGAGGCTGAGCCACAGACGACCCCATCGTCATGTGCCCTAGTGACCTCTTTTGCGTCGATATGAGGTCCGTCCAACTGCCTAGAGCCGTCGGCTGAGCGGTCGCGCCCTGGCTTGGCGGCTGAGCTACAGCCGGCCAGCTCGCTTCTTGCTTCGACGACTTCTTGCACCGCCTGAGTGCCACTGTCAACATGCCTTGGGCCGTCGCCTCAGCGGTCACGCCCTTGTAGGATCGTTGAGATTTGGGTAGCGAGATTATCGGCTTGCATCGAGTCGTTGCCTGAGCGGTCATTGATAGCCTCCTATTTGTCAATAGCGATGCCGTTATTCCGTCCTGGAGCATTCTCTGAGCGGTCGCGTCCGTTTCCATGTCCATGTCCCTGTCCCTGGCCGACGGCGCAGCCATAGGCGGTTCCCATGACGGTTCTCTCACCTCGTCATGAGCCGTCACCTCGGTAGTCTTGTCCGTCCATGACAACCAAGGCACAGGCGTTCCGTCCGCTTTGTGTCCTGACAAACTCCTCATCGTCGCTAGGAATTCTCTCGTGTCGTCCTCAGCCGACCCCGTAGTCCCCAGAGCGCTCCCTTTAGGCTTAAGCCTCGCTGTCCTGAGGCTCAAGGCCATGTTCATTTCCGCCACCATCGTCTCAGCTTCTGCGCTTCCGACCGATTCCTTTCTCAAGTTCTCCAGCTCAGCCGGTGTCTCGGCGCGCAAAGCCCGAGCTAGATACTCATCTTTAATGCGATTCTTCCTCGCGTGCTCGTCTTTCGCATTTATACGGCGGTCCGAACTGAGCGGAACCAACCAAGGGCCAAAGCCAACAGTGCGTCTCAGAATCTCTCCGCTGTCGTCCATCAGCTGCAAGCTGTCCTGAAGCGCCTGTTCTGCGATATGACGGGCCATGGGCAGCCGAAACTCCAACGAAAAATTGGAGTCCGGATATAGAAGCGTGCTTTCAAGCGATCTTGTCGTGTTTTCCACGATAGCAACCTCTCTCATGAGACCGTAAATCTGCAGTAGCCTGCTGCGCGACCGGACGGCACTCGGCTCGCCTTCTGCGCTCAACGGGAAACACGGCCTGCGCAGCCATTGCTGATGCAGATCCAGGTCCGCCAGCAGCCCTCCGAGGCTTGCCGGCGAGATGCCCAGGGCGTCCAGGTATTGCTCGGATACCTGCTTCGGACCGGAGCGCAGTCCACAGATGTCGAGTAAGGTGTAAATGCGGTTGATCAGATACCAGTCTGTTCCGAAGTCTCCCGTCATCATGAACGCTTTCCAACTCCGATTGTGGGTGATGAGGCCGCGAATCAGCTCAAGGGCCGCAGTCCAGTCAAGAGCGCTGACGCATTCGTCGAGTAAATCTCTGATGACGGCCGCTCTGAAGACGACTTGGCATGCCATGCAAGTGATGTAGAGATAGACTGCCTGTCGGAACAGCTTAAAGCGGACCAAGCTGCGCATGATCTCGTTCACCATACTCCGAGTCAGTGGAACGTGTTCGAAAACCCATTCCCCGATCCGCGTTCGCTGGCCGTCGTTTACGCGCCATTTACCCAGGCTGCCGCCCCTTCTGCACTCGGTGATGTGCCTCCGAGCTACCTTTCCGCCAAGCTTGCCGTCGCAGCCTGATATGCGGGCAATGATGTTGAGGAACTCTTCGAGATCCGAAGTCGCGTTGTAGTGGTTGAGAATGGCAATGTATGTGACAGGTGTAGGCTGAATGACACGATAGTGGAAGAAGGACCATATCAGGACTTCTGCCAAGGTGTTTAAACGCGTCCTGCTGAAGGCGATGATGAGGGCGTTGTAGACGAGGATGTTCGGCGCATAAGCAGAAACAAGAAGGTTGTAACAGATTTTGCCCATCTTCTGCCTCAGCGACGTTTCGTCACTGACCATGATGTCCCGGATGTGCTTGATCAGCAGCATCGTATTCCGCTGATTTCGAGGGCCGTCGATGGCGGGCAACGAGTACTCGGTGCTACTCGCGTTGAGCATGCGCTCAATCGCATCTCTGAGCCACGGCGAGTGTCTTGATGAGATTTCAAGTTGCTTGGTCCGACATAAAAGCTGGCAGATGAGTTTCTCCACGCTCAGCAACTCGCGATGCCGATGCGCTTCAGTCTGCGGTTGCCGGACTCTGATGGAGGGGTTTTCCTCCTCAATCCTGGCAGCTCGCTCAAGCGCCTCGTAGTCGATTTCTTGACGTTTATTGAGTTCTTCTTGGTCCGGGCAATCGTAGACTTGGGCCTTGGCATCCCTCACCAACTTCCAGCCATCGACGGGGTGGGAGATAGGCATGTCTTTCAAATATGACCGTTCGCGGTATACATTCTTCAATGCGCGCCATATAGGAACCATCTGTTCCTTCTCGATGTCCGACCTTGGGGTCTCTTGGGGTATGGGGTCAAACTGTTCGGTGGTCGCCTCATTTTGCAGGTCGGCAAGTGCTTGCCGGGCGGCGTCTAGTTGCTGGTCGATCTCGGCGCGACGTCGATCCTTGCGGAAGGCATCTGCACAGGTAGCGGACAGTATGACCGTACTGTAGCAGGCCGTCAAGATCTCGGCGAACGATGGCTTGCGCCTCCGAGCTGCCGTTGTTACCCGCCTTCCGGTGCCGCGCAGAGCCGAATTGCAGGCTCTGCAGTCGCAAGGGCGCATCAGTCGAACCCCAAGCCAAAGAGACAGCATCGCCGCAGCTTCTCTGCGCCGCAGCGAGAGCCCGCCAGCTTCCACCGTCTGATGCTTTTCTACTCGAGGCCGAGGATGCACTCGAGGTGCGAATAACGATTATACAATCACGTGATTATGCCGGTGGGCATGTCGCCGATTACATCAGTTTTTGTGTCTTGATCCCATTCGTTTGCGAGATCGATACAAGGATTCAATGTCAGAGACGCCCGACGCTGGGACCGCGCCTCATCCGAAATGTTCGCGCTCGAGATCAAGGCGGAGCTCGAGGGGTAAGTAGCTGAAGGCTCTGATCAGCCCATTGGCGGCAGGACTGACTTGGACCAGAGTGACCAATTTGCGGCCAAACGACACCAAGGAAACCCCATTCTGGTACATGTTCAAGGTCCAATGCACCTCATGTCGGGAGACGCACAGCAACTTTGTGGGCGTGAACCGCTTTGTACGTTTGTTCTTCGTTTACTTGACGATGACGCTAAAGCCTGTCCTCCAGGAGGCCAACGAGATGAGCGGTAGCCGAGGCGAGGCCAACTTTGTATGGAAGTGCAAGAACTGTAAGGTGCGGGCAGCTGAGCGATCCTGGCAAGTTGCGCAAGCCTGATGAGATGCTTATATCGGCGCCAGCGAGAGTCCTCGGCGTCCATCAAGAGCGCCCCCGTGCCGTACCAGCAGTCGGAACCGCCCAAATCGCGGAGGATTTTAGAATTCGATTGCCGAGGCCTGGAGTTCACCGAGTTCATGCCCGAGGTGCGTCGTCCTCTCGCTGCTGGGGTTCAAGACCGGCACAGCTGATGGTTTCCATAGGGAGAATGGCTGGCAGAGGGTATCGATTCTGGTACGAAATTTACAGGCATCGAGCTTGTTGAAGGAGAGTGGTTTGATTATGACGAGAAGGCCGGAGAAGAGGTGGGCATTAAGGAAGTAGTCTGGGAGATTCGTAGAGCCTGATGCTGGGTTGATGATGTGAGTGTGACCTCGTGGCTGAATGTGCAGGGTAGGTGAGTTGTTGGCTCCGAGGCCCGCACGAGTGCCTGGAACTAACTTGGGACCTGCGGGCCGCAGCATTTCCTTCTCCCTCTGCTCCCCAACCCCGAGACTGGATGCTCTTTGGCCATGAACTCGGACCAGCTGGCAGCAAAAGTCGACTTCCTTACCGATGCAGCGCATCTCCTGCGCGGCTCGGCACCGGAAACATCAGCTCACCTGATGAGGCATCGCTCCGACTTGATGTCGCTGGCCGGCGTACCCCAGCCTCAGCTACAGCGACAGCACGTCTGTTCCGCCTGTGGACACATCATGATCCCCGGGAAAGGGGCATTGGTAAAGCTGGAAACTATTCGAGCTCGCAAAAGTAGCGCGAAACCATCGGCAGCCCAAAGACGGTTTCAAATCATCACCTGCGGTCGCTGCCAAAGACCTACAAGAACACATCTCGACAGCCCCGGGCCATCACCGAAGACTGCGAAAACGAAGGCGCAGACAAAAGCCAAGGCAAAGACGACAGAGCCCCTTGAAGCGCCCAAGAAGTCGGCAAACGCCAGTAGCAAGCAGCGCGCCAAGGATCGCAAGGCCGGGCTGCAGGCTCTGCTCTCTCGCCAGCAGCCGGCCGCCAGAAGCTCACTGACGTTGAACGACTTTATGAGAAGGTGAAAAGGTCAATTGCCCGAGAAGACTTTGTCCGACTATTCAGGCCAATGCACTGCGTCAGGGGACGTTCGTCCTCTCACTGTTTTTCTTTGTAACCTCTCTCAAGGCTCGCGTCGACTTAGGGGGAGGCCCCTCCGGCTATTAATTACACCTGGGCCCTGGCCTATGACATAATATCGTGGCCCCTCCGAAAAAAATCCGCCTGCCTCCCGCAACCGTCGACTCCGATTCACCAAGAGGAACAAGCGAAAACCGGGCGAAGCGGACATGGCTTCAGATAATCAAGGGAGCGATTTAAACCAGTCTTCAAACGAGTTCTTCGAACCCATCGGCGCAAAAGTCGACGGCCATGACGATGACAGGCCGGTCGAAGAGATCGAATCGCTGTGCATGAACTGTGGAAAGAATGTAGGTCAGACCGCGTCTCTCGGGCCGATGCGATGATCCCCTTTCTGATTTTCTTTCTCTCGGAACAGGGCGTCACCAAGCTACTCCTGACGGCGATCCCGTACTTCCGCCAAGTCGTCATCATGTCCTTCTCGTGCGAACACTGTCACGCCCAGAACAACGAGATCCAAGCCGCCGGCGCCGTACAACCAAAGGGCGTGCACTACGAGCTCCGCCTCACCTCTCTCGAAGACTTTGGCCGACAAGTGATCAAGTCCGACACGGCGACGGTCAAGTTCATCGAGCTGGATCTCGAGATACCCGCCGGTCGCGGCCAGCTTACCAACGTCGAGGGACTCTTGTCGACGGTGGTGGACGACCTGGAGATGGGACAAGAGGCGCGCAAAGAGCAGGCGCCGGAAATCCACGATAAGATCGCCGAAATCGTGACCAAGGCCCGCGCCATGTTGGCGGGAGACGCATTCCCCTTCCGGCTCTACGTCGACGACGCCGCCGGCAACTCCTTCATCTCTCCGGACCTCAAGGACGGCGCGGGCAAATGGCAGAAGCGCGAATACACCCGGACGGCGGAGCAGAACGCCGCGCTCGGCCTCGGAGACGGCGCCGAAGCAACGACAACAACAACTACCACTACTACGACGGCCGAAGGCGACGACGGCGACGCGGCCCCGCAACCAGACGAGGTCTACGGCTTCCCCGCCTCGTGCCCCGGCTGCACACACCCCTGCACGACGCAAATGAAGATGGTAGACATCCCCCATTTCAAGCAAGTGATCCTCATGTCCACCGTCTGCGACGCCTGCGGCTACCGCTCCAACGACGTCAAAACAGGAGGCGAGATCCCCCCGCAAGGCCAACGCCTCACCCTCTCCGTCACCTCCACCGCCGACCTCGCCCGCGACATTCTCAAGAGCGAATCCTGCGCCCTCGACTGCCCCCAGCTAAACCTCCACGTCAACGCCGGCACCCTAGGCGGCCGCTTCACCACAGTAGAGGGCCTTCTGACCCAGGTCCGCGCCGACCTCCACGGCCACATGCTAGGCGACGACTCCCTCTCGCGCGAAGAGAAGGAGAAATGGTCCGACTTCTTCGTCCGTCTTGACGACGCTGTCGCCGGCAACTCGCCTTTTACCCTCGTCCTATCCGATCCCTTGGCCGCTAGCTTCATCCAGCCGCTGGCCGACCCCGCCTCCGGAGACGATCGTCTGAAGAGCGAGTCGTACCGTCGGTCCCCCGAGGAAGACGAGGAGCTGGGCTTGACCGACATGCGCACCGAATAAAGGGGTTGCTTTGTATGTGATGGGAGTCAGTCAGCATACAAGGTTGCCGTCTTGAACGGGGACTGGGTTTTCCAACGTTTCATTACCGGTGAAATGCGATACTGCGCATAAACCAGAGTGAAAAGAGTAGAGCAACATGAAGAAAAGATCTGTCAATTATAGTGTTGAACGGGGTATAAGAGACTACCATATATCTAAACTCCATTCTCCAGTGCCATTTTTCTCTACCCTCGTCTTTCCCAACCAGTGCTTCGGCAACCCACAACAGCCAAAGCATTGCCCCCTTCACCCTCGCTTACTCTGCCTCCCCAGAAAACTAATCCTCACCGACGAGTGTCAAGCCCGTGAGCAAGCACGCGCTGCAAAACCCTCCCTGCACCGATTCTCCCAATCACACCTTGCCGCCTTGGAGATGACCAACTCAAAGCCGGTATGACGGTACTGTTTGTCGACATCTCCTGCTCGGAAGGAGAACCTGTCCATCTGGCTTTGGTGCAGAAAGGGGGAACAAAACCTGTATCAAGAGTCATCGATGGCTAAGAGATAGGCGCTATTGTATTTGGCCAGCTTGTCCAGTATCGCTTGATCGCAAGTTGAGTTGATCTTAGGCGGGTATATGACGCGGAGGATGCACGTGAGCATAGCCTCACGAGAAAATCCCATCCCTTTTCCCCCCATGAATGAAAATGTACAGGAAGCGCTCAACAAAAAACCGGGTAGGAAAACAGACGATGGAAAAAAAGCAAGATGGCCAACTCTCTCTCCGGTATCCTTAGAAAAAGGATGGCTTCGTCAAAACCCGATATTCAACGTAGTCCTCGCCGTCGATGTTGATGATGGTCCCCTGCGAGACGAGCTTTCCCATAAAAGGGCCGGTCGGCTTCCGCTCATACTTGACGCCATCGTACATCTTGGCATCCTCGGACCCTGCCTTCATGCGCAGAGTCTCCTGCCGGGCCCAGACCTTGTTCAGGCGTTGCATGTCCTCCGACTCGTGGAAGAGTGAGGTCCGGCCGGTGACTGCCGGCGACTCGGCGGCTGCGGCGGCGGCTGCGGCGCTGGCGGCGTCGGCCGCAGCCGCCACGGCGCGCTCTCGGCTGAGGGCCATGCGATCGGCGCGGCCCTGTATGGCTTCGACTCGAGATATCTCGCGGCGGGCAAGGGCGCTGGTGCGTTCCACGGCATCGCTTCCCTGAAGGCGTTGTGTCGAGCGCGCGCTGCTCTCGTTGGGCGTATGGCGCGAGGGGCGACCACCATCTGGGCGAGGCTCAATGCGGCGGGATTGTCGCAGCTCATGCACCGGCTTGGCGCTGGGCCGGTCGCCCGTCTCGTCGGATGGGGCCGCCGGGTTGGACCCCGTCACAGTAGCCGCGGCGGCTGCTGCTGCGGCTGCGGCTGCTGCTGCGGCTGTGGCGGCGGCGGCGGCGGCAGCAGCGGAGCTGGGCTGTTTGAGTAGGGTCGCGACGCGCGTCTGGGCTTCTTGAACGGCCTTGGCCTCGTTGTCGGCGCGTTCGGCTTCCGTCTCGCCGTGGTCTATCTGGTACTGACGGATACGACAGAACTCTTTAATCTCTTGACGGCTGAGGCCGGCGAGATGGTTGTCGAATTCAACTTCTTCGTAAGGGATCCACAGCGCTCCGGCGCCCGAGGGAAAGTTGCCATCGACAAAACGACCATCTCTCGTCTCGCGCACCACCTTGACGCGAAACATGTCGTTCTGGCCTAAAATCCCGTAAACGGCATGGCGGTCTTTGGGATCTGCTTCGCTCGAAGGCCGCCAGAACCCTAGGAGGATACGAGTAGGGCGCGTGCCGGGAAGGGGGTCGATGGAGAAGCGGGTTTGGTGGGAAACGATGGGGTGCGGGGGCGTCTGCGACCCGACGGCATCGACGACAGATGAGTCGCTCGGGGTGGCGGTGCCCGGTGCGTAACCGCCGCTGACCTTGCGTCGCTTGGCGTCGGGACGGCTGGTGGCGTCCGGCGTTTCCGGGGCGGCGTTTACGTCCTTGACACGGCCGACAGCGTCCTTGGCAGCTTCGACCTCGGCAGCCTTGCGCTCCTGGTCCGTCTCGTCAGGGGCGGCCGCCAATCGGATACGGGTGTACTCCTTAATCTGTAGCTGATCCAGATTGACGAGGTGAGGAGAGAGAACGACACGGTCCAAAGTGACCCAAGTAGCGCCTGGCCCTGAGGGTAGAGGGTAATCGTCGGCCAGGGACTTGCCATCCTTGGTCTGGGGTTGAATGCGGGTACGCAGACGTTCGCGGCTGTCAATGGAGCCAAAGACGGCGTGCTTCCGGCTGTCGTCCGTCACGGGGGAATCTCGCCAATGGCCGATAACAACACCCTTAGCGGCGGCGGCGGCGGCGGCGAGGCTCTGGCGAGTGGACTTTGATTTGAAGTCACGGGTAAGGGTGGGTGACTTCGTTTCGGGGGCGGGCTGGGCCTGAGAAGTCTCGATCTTGGTCTCGCTCAGGTCGCTGTAGAGGGATGTTCGCTTCCGTTTCGGGTAGTGAGAGCTGACGGACGGCTCCTCGCGAACGTCTTCCATGACTTGATCGACTTCAACAGAGGGCTGTCTGCGAGGGGGGGACGTTTTCAGTGCCGCGTGAGGGCGGTCGCCGACGACAATCTCGTCCTCGAGCTCCATCATGGGCACAGCCGGGGGCGAGGCCACGTTACTTCCAGGCTCGCTCAGCTCGCTCTCAACATCCGCGTCGTCGTTGTCGGCAGCTGATAATGATCTGCAAGACAGGTCAGCATATGTAGGCCTCGACAAGAGACTGATGCAGTATGGCTGGCACGTAAGAGACATGACATGTTGAATAGTGGAGTGACAGGAACGAGTTGGGGAAAAGAAGATGTCTTTGGTAGGTGTATGTGGTGAAGTGCAGCGGGCCGCGACAAGACGAACAAGTGGAACGAGTTGTGTTTGCTCAAGAGTGCCGAGAAGAGGAGAATTCCCCACGCGAGTTGAGAGAGAGGGTGTGGGTGGGTGGGTGGGTAGGTGGGTTTGAGGGGTGTGTGTGTGCGTATGTATGTACGTGTATCAGAGGGAAAACCAGAGTAGATGATGTGTGCCTGCATGTATGTTGTATGTAGTTTGCGGTTTGCGAAAGAAGGGGGAGGGCATGAGGAGAAAGAGAGAGAGAGAGTGTGTGTGTGTGTGTTTGTGTGTGTGTGTGTGTGTGTGTGTGTGGGTGCGAGAATGAGTGTGAGTATAAAACAGAGAGAGAGAGAGAGAGAGAGAGAGAGAGAGAGAGTAACTCGTCGGCAACTCGCTAAAAACTCAGCAGCGGCTGTGATTCTACTGAGAACTAACAGAGCTTTGCTGACGATGACAACGACGACTCGCCTTGTCCCTCTTGAGCGGGCCGCCAACCGGCGGAGGGACGGCCCTAAGAGCCGAAAGGAAAGGGAAAGCAAACGACGACTGCCATGGAGAAAAAAGGGGGAAGAGAAGAAAGTGATGATGGAAAACGAAAAGCAAATGACTCACGGTGGCGATAGTCTAGGAGGAGGAGGAGGCGACTCCTTCTTTGACTCGCTACTCAACTCCGACTCGGCTGGTGGCGTAGGTGCCTGAGGCTTCTGGGCCGAAGCTTTGTCGGCGGCATCTCGTTCATCGTCTGCATCTGCGGCGGCGTCTTGCGTTGGAGGCGGAGGTTGATCCAAGACGGGGAGTGGTTTGGGCGATTGTCGCGACGATTGCTGATCGGATGATTGTTGATGCTGTGGTTTCTTCTCCGTCGCGACGCCAGTGGATTTTGATTTGATCGTCGGAGTCTTGATTGACGCGTCCACGGGTTTGGGTTCCTCCATAATGATGTCTATGCAACTCGACATAAACCGTGGAAGGTTTTCGAAAACGACGAGTTGAGGCGATTAAAGGGGCAGAGAAGAGAGAGAAAGAGAGTAAACCGAACAAGGGCGACTAATATTACCAAGAGTCAGGTGCTGTGGGAATCGGTGAAACAGGACTGAATGGAAGAGGCCGATGGCGGAGGGGGTTGTGGGTTGAGACTTGGTGGCAGCCTCAGTGGGTAGCAGGTGGCAGGAGAGAGAGAGAGAGAGAGGTAGGTGGGAGAGGGAAGGAAGGAAAAGAATTGATGGGGGAAGGAACAAAAGAGAGAAGGTGAATAATGAGTGAATGAAAGTATGTATGCAATAGAGAGAGAAGGAAGGAAAGATAGAGTGAAGCCCCGCTCTTGCCAGACAAGAAGGCAGCAACAAGAGGAAGAGGGTTAAAAAAAACACACACACACAAGATGACGGGTGGCGAAAGTAAAAGAGAAAGTCAATTGGCGATCTGTGTTCGCTTCTATCCGTGGAGGGGAGAAGAAGAAGAAGTGGTGGAAGAAGGAGAAGAAGGGAGAGAGGGAGAGAGAAGAGAGAGAAAGAGAGAGAGAGAGAGAGGCTGATCGGCAAGTCAGAGTCTAATCATGGACCTGGCTGGCTGGGGCGGGCGGTGTGGGATTAAAGCATAGTGTGGGGGGGAGGAGGAGGAGGGGAGAGGGGGGGGGTAGATGGTGGAAGAGGGTGTGTGTGAGGAAGAGGAATTGGAAGAGGAAACAGAGTTGGATTTGTAGCGGGAATGAAAGAGAAGGAGAAGAAAGAAGAAGAGAGAGATGAGATGAAGAGATGTCAAAGAAGAGGGGGCCAAGAAAGGGGGGGGGGGAGAAGGAAAAACAAGAGAGAGAGAGAGAGAGAGAGAAAGCCGAATTACCTACCCCCAACAGCGGTAGGGTAGGCGACCGAAACCCTGCCTTTTTTTTTTTAATCTACCCTCTCTCTCTCTCACCCGTTCCGAAACCACGGCGAGTCGCAACAAGCCGAGTCGCGCGAGGCTGTGAGCAGCCGATGAGTTGGGGTTGAACTTGTTGGTTGGTTGGGTTTCTTTGCAAAGAGAGAGAGAGAGTGAGAGGGAGAAAAGGGGGGGGGGGGGGGGGAGGAAAAGGAAGAGAAAAAAAAAATGGACATAGGAACGACATGAAAAGAAGGGGGGGAAAAAAGAAAAATAACCAACCAGATTTTTCTCTCTGTTTCTTTATGTTCTCCCT
>PDHQ01000522.1:0-17819 GCA_003339415.1 Ophiocordyceps camponoti-saundersi (nom. inval.)
ATACCGAATTTCTTACGTTCTAGTAGTAGAAAGTATAGTCTTTTTCTTCTTTACTTATATATAGTAAAATATTAGTAATAAATTAAGAAAAAAATATATTTTAAAATTCTATAATAATTATTCGCTAATTTTACTCTTAGAAATATTTTTAATTTATTTTTATATAGCTTTTTAAAGCCTTAATAATTAATATATATATTTATTTTTTTCTTTTATATTAAAAAAATTTTATTATTATAAGGTTTTCCTAATTAAAAACTATTTTAAGCTTTATAAGCTATCTCTTTATTTTTATCTATTTTTACCTAAATTATTTTCTCTCTATTTAAATTTATATAAAATCTTTTCTTTAATAGATTTATTATATACTTAGGAAAATAAGCCTTTTTAATTAATTTAAGCACCTTTTAATTATTTATTTCTTATAAAAAATTATATATAGATTCTTTAAAAGGTTATAAGTTATAAAAAAGTAGGCCCTTTTATTTTAGGTAAGTAGGGCGTTTTTTCTCCCTCTTTCTAGGAGGGAAAAGTATAAAACCCCGCACTAGCCTATAATACTTTAGAAATACTAGGAAATATACTTTTGCTAACGTTACTACTTTCCACCGCTATAAAAAAATAACTAGGGTACTTATAGAAAGTCCCGAAAATACTAGGAAATACTAGAATTTTCCGCGCTTCCTAGCTACCTACCCTATATACCGAATTTCCTACGCTCTGGTAGTATAAAGTATAGGAATTCCCCCTTTAACTTTCTCTTTCTTTTCTTTTTCCTTTCTTTAACGATTTCTACTTCGTTTCTTATCTAAATTCGATAAAAAAAGCACTATTCGTAACCTCTTCTTCTTCTCTTTTTAATTCTACTAATCACGTAACTCTTTTTATTATATCTACCTTATACGCGCCCACCGAAGCCTCTGCTTCCCACGCTTCTAAGTTTTCGGAAGGTCTTGAAATTGTGGAGGCTAGGCCCTCTAGGGCCGGGCCTAGTAAGGCCTCTTCGTTTTTTAAACGTTCTTCGCAGCCTACTTTAAGCGTTAATTCTTAAGCTTCGTTTATTACCGAAAAAGAAGAAAAAGGTAAAAAAAGTAGTAAAAAATAGTAAAAAAAAATACTAATAAATTTATAGTAAAAAAACAGGAAAAAGGAAAAAACCTAGAAAAAAATACGCTTCGAACTGATTTTTCCGTATCGAAATATAATAAGGAAGACTTTAAGTTAGAGCCGGATTTAAGCCTTAAGCCTTATATCTTTTAGCATAAGCTTTTTACGAGGAAGCTTTTACCTATTAATTTATAGTAATAGCGCCAAGTCTTATATACTTGCACTATGTAAGTATATTTATTTTTCTTTATTTTTTTCTCTTTATTAACTATTTATTATAGCTATAATAAGGCCTTCGAATATGCAATCGATTAGAAGATCTATACGAACTTAGGAAGGCATTACGAACGCTGCTACGAAGGTATAGCTTTTAGCAAAGAAAGTGAAAAATAAGGAAGAAAGAGAAGTAAGTCTTTATTTATTTATTTATTTAATTATTTATTACTAATATTTTACTTTATTTAGAGCCTTAAGGAGAGAAACCTAACTTCTTTAAGGAATTTTAAGCTAAAAAATAGCATTTAGAGTTTAATTCGACTGAGGCTTATAAGAGGATTTTATCCTTTTTAATTAGCAATAATATCTCTTTTAACGCTATTAGCTTAGCCTCTTTTTCGGAGCTTTTAAGCTTCTATAACCTATAAGTTCTTTATTTTTCTTTATTTTATTTACTTCTTTTTATTAAGGTCTAGCCCTTATATTATATTCGGGTTATTAACCTAGCCGTTAGACTTACGGATTAGCCTCGCGATTAAACGATAAGGCTGCCGCTATCTGGCCTAGAGGCCCGTAGCGGAAAGATTAGAAGGAACGGAACGGAAAGGATAGTTAAACGGGGAGGCAAATAAGCTCTAAAGGAAAGAGCGGTATATATAGCTATTTAGCACGCTAGAGTACGGCTTCCTTAGAAGCTCGTTATACGTAATTATTATTATATATAGCTTAGCAAATAAGTACCTTTTTAACTAATCCCTTAATAAAATCACGTATCTTTTTCTTATAAACTTCTACCCTTATTTTTAATATTAATAGATTAATTAGATTAGATCGGATCGGAATAGCTAACTTATAAGACTAAATAGAAAAGCTTTAGTAATCTTAAGCTAGCCTTAGCGGATATAAATAACCCTTATAGTAAGAGCTACGGGTTTAGCAGTTAGAATAATAAATATAGGTAATATAATATATAATAAAGGATAGGGAGGAATATTATTAGTAAATCTTAAAGTACGTAGAATAGCACTTTAAGGAATAAGCTAATACCTTTCTTATAGATAAGGAAGCAGAGTAAAAAGCTATACTATAAGAAATATAGTCTACTATCTAATAATAAGCCGTAACCTTTCTTATAATAAAGGAAGCGGAATACGTAGAGTAACTTATAGCTACGCGTACGGACGCTTTTAAGGAAATACTATAAACGGACCTTATTAAACTAACCTTTACTAAAGCTACGCTTAACTAAGCTTAGATCGACGTAGCCCTCGTAAGATAGAAAGAACCTTAGCTTAAGTAAGATAAATCGCTAGATTCCTTTTACTTTTTTATAAGCTAGCTAGTTTACTAATATAATATCGATAAGCCTTAAGGTAAAGCTAGTAATACGGATTATATTTAAATACGGATCCTAAACTACTTTCCTAAAGATAAAATATAGAAAATATTAGCCTTCTAATAATCTAGTAGCCTTAGTAGAAAGAGGTACCCGAAGGACTTTTTTAACTACCTTTATCGAACTTTTAGTAACGTTTAGGAATAAAAGAGGGCTTAAGATAGGCTCTAAACTTTAGTTTACCGCGACGGATAAACGTTTAGTAACTTTATTCCTAAGTTCGAAGAGGTCCTAGTAACCGCTACTAGATTTACGAGTTAGGATAATTCCGTAAAACTAACTTAGCTACGCGGGGCCTTTTCCCTAATACTTCGAGACCTTCTAGTTACTATTAATATACTTTACGAATACTCTCTATTTATTAATCGCTTATAGAGTTTTACTTAATCTTTTAAATAGACCCTATATTTCCTTAGGGTAGCTAAGAAATATTAACCTAACCCGAATAAATACTCGGAAAGCGCTAGGGGCGTTCCCGCAAACTTAGGTATAGGGAAGAATATAGATAAGGATATTCCGATAAATACGATAGGAGATAAGAAGAAGAAGAAGCTAAAAGGAAAAGAAGGCGGTTATAATAAGACTCCTACTTAAGTATTACGAAATACCCCTTAAGCTAAATAAGTAGAGAGATTAGTGCTAGAATAATATAGAATATTAGGTCTTTATATTAGGTATAGAATAAATATATACCTCGTATATAACTATAATTTCTAACCCTTATAAAGGCTATAGTAAAAGGCCCTAAGAGAAACCCGTATTAATTATATAGAAATCTTACCTTAGATTAAGGAATATAATTCCGATAACGATTAGGGAAAAGAATAGCTTTAAGATATCGTAGTATCCCGGAGGATAAGGTAATATAGATAAAGGAAAAGAAAGATATCCTCTATTCTAAACTATAAGCCCTATCTATTAAGATTCCTATAATCTTAAATAACTTAAAACTAATAGATATATTAGTTAACGAAAGCTACGAAAGCTATTCTATAATATACCCGCGGCTAATATAAGACTTACGAATACTAATAGAAAGAATCCTAGCTTAATAAGTAAAAGGGGTAGTAATAAGCGGACTAAAGGTATTAAGTATCGCCTAGCTCTCGCTTAAGATAAACGGCTTTAGTTAATTAATTATAATATATATAATATTAAATCTTAATTTCCCGATTATCTTTAGTAAGCCTTAGCTATAATATATAAAGTCCTACTTAGTCCCTTATAAAGAATAAGTATAGTACGGAGATTCGTAGTAATAAGTGCGGGTTACTAATACTCGCTTTTAACTAATAAAGGAGATTTTAAACGCGGTATACCTTTATAGCTCGACTTTTATTAGAGAAATAAGGAGGAGGTAGAAGGAATTACGCTATTAGAAGAAGGACCTTACTAAATACCTAAAGATCTAAGCGGTAAAAGTTAAAAATATAGAGAAGGCGTTACGAGATAAGATTCCCTTAATAGATAACTAACTACGAGAACGGATCCCGATAGAATTCTATAATATACTTCCCCTTTTCCGTAAGTAAGAAGCGGATAAGTTAAACTTATATAAAAAAAGTATAAACTACCGTATACCGCTTAAGAAAGAAATAAATAGTAGAAAACCTTAGATCCTATTTAGCCCCCTTTATAGTATATTAAGGGAGAAATTACTTATCTTTAAAAAAATATTATAAGACTTTTTTTAGAAAAGCTTTATCCGACCTAGCAGCTCGCCCGTAAGTGCCCTAGTCCTCTTTATAAGGAAACTTAGGGGAGGATTATAGTTTTATACGGATTTCCGTATACTAAACGTAATTATAGTTTTAGATAAATACCCGCTCTTTTTACTCGGTAATACCCTTTAGTTATTAGCTAAGTTCTAATAGCTTATAAAGCTAGATATTATATAAGCCTTCTATAAAATATAGATTATTAAAGGAGAGGAATAGAAAATAGCGTTTCGGACCTAATATAGCCTTTTTAAATAGATAGTTACCCCGTTCGGACTTATAAGGGCTCCTACTACCTTCTAGAAATATATTAATAATATCCTTTAGCTATATCTTAATAAGTTCTACTTAGCTTATATTAACGATATTATTATCTACTCTAATAGTACTAAAAAGGACTATTTCCGTAAGGTACGCTTAATTCTCTATAAGCTCTAAGAGTATAAGCTTTATTTAAACCTAGATAAGTATAAATTCGTAGTTAAGAAGGTAAAATACCTAGGATTTATAATATTAGTAGGGGTTAGGCTTTAAGTAAACTTAGAAAAGATTAAGATAATTATCGACTAAGCTATGCTAACTTCCTTTAAGGGCTTTCGCGGATTCCTAGGTTTTGCTAATTTCTACTAATTCTTTATTACGGATTTTACTAGAGTAATAGAACTATTAATAAATTTAACGAAGAAAGGGGTAAAATTTATTTAGGGACCGGATTAGGAATAAGCCTTCTAGGAAGTTAAGAATCTATTTATAAGAGCCCCTTTACTAGTAGAATAGAACTTTAGGAACCCTATATCTTTAAAAGTAAATATTAGCGCTTATATTATAAGAGGTTATCTTTACTAGGAACGAGAAGGATAAAAACGACCGGTAGCGTTTTTTTCCGTAAAAATAAATACGGCCGAACGTAACTATCTAATATATAATAAAAAGATATTAGCGATTATTAGATACTTAAAATAGTAGCACGCTAAATTACGTAGTTATAATAGCTTTAATATTATTACTAACTATAAAAACTTAAAGTATTTTATAACTTACCGGCACCTCTCGGAATAATAAGCCCGTTAAGCTAAGTACCTATTACGATTTAACTTTAAGATCTATTATTAACTTAGTAAATAAGCCGCGGTCTTAAATGCCCTTTCCTATAGGAATTAGGATAAACCCTTAACTATAAAAAAGGAGGACGCCCGCTTTATATAGATAATTCCCGAAAAAGCCTTATAATTCTACCTATAAGCGATAATAATCGATACTTCTAAGGACCTTACCGATATCCTAGAAGAGGAGGAAAGCGAAGATAGATAATAAAACGCAGATATAGCTGCGGAAAACGTTATAAATCTACGAAATAACGATCTACTAGAAACTTAAGTTTTCTCCGATAATAAGCTTTAGGAACTTTAGAATAGGACGGTATTATAAGACTTAGTCTTCTAAGAAATATACTAAGCTATAATAAGAGGAGACTACTTACTACCTCTAAAGCTATAACTTAAAGTTTAAATTATAAATTACTATATTAACGCTAAAAGAAGACTACGTTTCCGTAATAAGCTTTAGGTCCTAGGAGCCCTAATTATTATAACGGAGGATTTTAAGAAAGTATTAGCCTCCTCGCTTAATATATTACGAAATCGTCTTATCTAAATAATTTATAACTTAGCCTTAGTTAGTTACTTTAGGAGGGAAGGTATAGTAGCTCTTATAACCCGTAATTTCTTCTAGCCGCTTTAATAATAATACGTTCGTTAATTCCTTAGGAACTACGATACTTACGGTAAGATTAAGGCTTAGAAATAATATCGGGCTACCCTCCTTAAGTTATTACCTACTCTAAATTAGTTTTACCGATATATATAAATAGATTTTATAATAGATTTCCCGCTTATAAAACGCGGAAATAGGCACTTATAGGTAATTAAAGACCGCCTTAGTAAAAAGATCTTACTTAAGCCGATACCCTTAATAAACACTCCGCTCTATATAGAGCGGTTTCTCTAATATTTTATACGGTTTTATTAATAGCTAAGTACTATCGTAAGTAATAGAGGAACTAACTAGATAAGTAAATTCTAAAGCTATCTTTACTAACTTTACGGGATCGATTAAATACTTAGTATAGCTTACTATCTATAAACCGATAAAGGATACGAGAGGGTTAATTAAAACGTATAAGCTTACCTCTAAGTAATAGTCTCTTATAATTAGGATAATTAGGATAAATAGCTTCCCGTAGCTTAGCTTACGCTAAATAGTAAAGTTTACTCGGCTATAAGAATAACGCTATTCTTTGCGACTTATAAGTTCTAAGCTCTAATAATAATATTATTAAACTTAGATACTCCGTAATTATTAATAAGGAATCCTAAGAGCTAAGCTAAGGAATTCGTAAAATAATTATAATAAGTAATAAACTTATATTAAGCTACCGATACTTTATCCTTATAAACCTAAGAGTTTTAAGCTAATAAGAATTAATAAGTAGCCGAGCGCTTTAAAATTAGTAATAAAGTTTAGCTTAATCTACGTAATTTCCCTAGCGTAAGGCCTAAGAAGAAGCTCGATTAGAAAAACGCTAAGTTTACGGTAGCGCGGGTTATTAACCTTTCCCTTATTAAACTTACGGGATTATTAATAAAAGCTTATAATCGCTTTAATATAAATTTACTTAAGAGGGCAGCTTTAGACCCTTTACCCGGATAAAAAGTTACTAATTTATAGCCTCCTACGATACTAATTAACGGGGAGGAAGAATAGGAAGTTAAAAAGATTATCTTAGCTAAATAGAAGAAGGTAAGTAAAGGTAAGAGACGGGAGGTCTTCGTTAAATAGAAAGGTTATTAAAACCCGATATAGGAACTTTTAATAGAACTCGAAGGCACCGCCGCTCTTAATTACTTTAAAGCTTTATACGGATTAATTACGTATAATAATAAGCAGGTTATTAGGAAACGTATAGTAAAATAGCCGGTAGCGGGATTATATTAAAAAGCGTATTAATAAGCGCGGAAAATATACCCCCCCCCCCCCCCCCTTACGATATTTAGCGGCGCTACTTCTTCGTAAATAATAACTCCCTAGCTAAATAACGGCGGCGGCGCGATAGCGTTAAGGTTATTAGTTTAGCAGCGGCGGCGATAAGTATAGCGGCGGCGGTAGTAGCGGCGTTACGCTTTAAAATAGTAACCCTTTCTTTTAATATTAAAATATTAGCTAACCCCCCGGAGCCCGAAAGCTTATAAGGGGGGGCGATATCGAGGATAGCGTTAATATACTTTTTAGAGAAAGAAATTAGCTTTCCGCGTTTAGTATTATAAGATTAGGGAAACTAACTATATAATAAGAGGAGTATCGCTATATATAAGCTTAAGCTTAGCTAATATCGTTAAAGCCTAAGTAATAATAATTAACGCCCGAAGAATATTATCCGCCCTTATTATTACCTTAAGCGGTAGCTTAGTTTTAGTAATAATATACTACGTTATATAAGCTAAAACTAAGAGCTAAGGGGTAAGCGTATAAGTTTAGTACGAAAGTATATATTTTATATAAGATATATAGGGTTTCTATTTCCTCGTACGCTTTAGTATTACGGCCTAATTACGATACTCGTAACCCTATTCTATATAATAAAAGCACGGAGGCTCCTAAAAAGCCCCCTTATTATAACTATCCTCGTTTTCGTCCTCGTCCTTATTATTATCTTCTTCGTCGATAGGGTTAGCGGTAAGGGCGGGAGAAGGAGAGGGAGCGGGGGCGAGGGTAAGGGCGGGAGTCTTAGCCTAAGACTTTTTCCGTAAAGTAAGCTACGAAAAACCTAATATTAGTAAACGCCTATTATAAATAAATCGCCCTCTTAGACGCGGGATAAGGACTTACCGTAGTAAGAGGAGGAGGAGGAGAAGGGGAGAGCCGGCGAGGGGCCCTAAGCTAGAAGCTTCTCCGTATAGTAACCTAAGAAATACCCGATAACGTTAGTAGCGCGTTTCTCTATAATAAGTAAGTCGCCCTCTTAGATACGGGATTAATAAGTCTTATACGGTAAGCTACTAGGTAAGAGGAGGAAAAGACTTATATTAGGAGATAGAGGAGGAGGAGAAGTAGAAGAAAAAGAAGGAGGAGGAGGAGGAGGCTTAGAGCGATAATAACCCCCCCGGGTTAGCTTATAGCTATAACGCTCTTCGAACTAAGTATTAAAAGCTAGGAAATCCTCCTTTAAACTAAGGCCCCTATTATTACCCGTAATATCGTCGTTGCTATCGTTATCGCTATCGTTATCGCTATTATCGTTATTATTATTAATAGTAGTATTAGTAATAGCGGTAGTAGCAGAATCGATAACGGAGAAGGCGGTAGCGGCGAAGTTCTAAAAATAACTATTATATTCGCTAGGCTAAGATATCCTTATAGGCGGGAAAACATTAGCACGGTTAAACCCGTAGAATAGGCAGCGGATTCCCTTACTAATAATAGTAATAATAGTAATATTAATAATAATAACGATAGGGCTATAAAAGGAAGAAGGGAAGGAATAAAGGATTTAATAAGTAGGTATTATAAAAGCTATAGAAAAGTGGGGCGGACCGGGTAACTTAGCGGAAAATTTTTTACCTAACCTTACTATATACTATATAACGGATCCCGCGCTTACGGGTAAAGGGAGGGACTTTATATTAAGGTTTAGCCCTTATATTATATTCGGGTTATTAACCTAAATATTAAACTTACGGATTAGCCTTATAATTAAACGATAAGGCTACTATTATCCGGCCTAGAGGCTTATAGCGGAAGGATTAGAAGGAATAGAATAGAAAGGATAGTTAAACGGGGAGGCAAATAGGCTCTAAAGGAAAGAGCGGTATATATAGCTATTTAGCACGCTAGAGTGCGGCTTCCTTAGAAGCTCGTTATACGTAATTATTATTATATATAGCCTAGCAAATAAGCACCTCTTTAACTAGTCCCTTAATACTTTTTAACTCTTTTTAACTATTTTTAACTTTTTTTAACCCTTTTTAACCTTTTTTTAACTTATATTACTAATTTCTTTACTAGGGCCCATCCTAAAATTTACTTAGCAAAGCTTAAAAAGCTTTTAAATAACGAATTCGAAGAAAAGCTTAATTTGCTTAATAGCAAATTAAATAAGCATATCGAAGACCTTAGGGTTTTTAACCTTATATTCGATATCTAAACCTCGAACGCTTAAGCAGCGTATATAAGGATTATTTTAACATATATTTTCTTAAATTTTACGTTAAATTATTACCTTATTAGTAAGTTTATTTATTATTTTTTTTCCTTCTTTTTAACTATTTTATTAATTAAAAAAACAGGCTTTTACGAATTATCCGAACGCTATATAAGCGTTTATATCCTCTATCACGCGCCAGCTCTTATAAGGATTTCCCCTAAATATTTTATAGTAATTTCCGAGGATTTTATAAGGATTTCCCTTAGATATTTTACGGTAATTTCCGAGGATTTTATAGGGATTTCCCCTAGATATTTTATAGTAATTTCTAAGGATTTCTAACTATAGTTACGTAACCTCGGAAACCTTATCGTAAAATCCTTAAGAAAACCTCGGTAGGAAATTACCCGGAAATAAAATTAACCTTTTACTAGGATTTCCTTATACCCTCTCTTATCTTTACTAATATATACTTTTATATATTTTACTAGGATTTCGCCTACGAAAGTTTTTCCTCTTTTCTTTCCTTTCTCCTTAGCTTAGAATCTTTATTTATAGTGCTAATATTATTATTTACTTAACGTATTTTATAGCCGTAATACTATTTTAAGCTTATATTTACTAGCGAGCGATTAAGAAACCCGTACCTTATTTTTATATCCCTATATAGGATAGAAAAAAACTTATATATAACCTAAATTATAACTAACTTTAAGACGTATATCCGGAGCCCCTAAATAAACTCTTAGGCGATTAAGGAAACTTACCTTAAAGACGCTTAACCTTATAATAGAACGGGATATCGGCGAAAACTAAACTACGATAATAGCTACTTTTTCCTAAAATATTACTAATACGACTATACCGTAAAAGTAGCGTGCGGAGATAGCGTAACTATAAGCGTAAGTTATAAAACTCTAAGGTTAGTTAACTTAGAAAAACTAAGACCTAAATATAGAAAGAACTTATCGAGAAATATTAACTATATTTAGTATAAATAAAGAAACGTTCGTCCCGACTAGAAAGGCCGCTTAGGATACTTTTACGCTAATAGCCCCGGTAAGATAGCCGAACCCCTCCTATTCTAACTTTACGAAAATTCGCTATAAGGAGGTAGGTAAGTTTTCGGGTAAAAAAGAGGATTTTAGTGCCTTCCTTATAAACCTAAAAAATAAGATAAGGTCCGATAAGATAACTTTTCGAGATAAGTAAAACCGGATAAGTATATTATTTTACGCGTTAGAAGGGAAAGCTCGTAAATTTTTAAAAACCCGATATAACTTAAAGGAACGCCCTTTTTCTAGATTAGCTAAAATAATTTAATACTTAAAGTCTACTTATAGAAATCCTAATAAATTTACTAAGGCTACGGACTAACTTTATAAACTAAACTTTTTATTAATAAGTAAGTAAGAAATTTAAGAGTTCCTCGCAAAGTTCGACTACCTCGCGGCTAAGACCTAAGTTCCCTTAGCTTAAATTAAGTATACGCTTTAGGATTATCTACCCGCTAATCTTAACCCGAGCTTTCTTACGAAGGCTAAAGATTTACGTATAATATATAAGGAATTTTATAAGTATATAAAAAACGCTATATTTTACTAAAAGAAGGAGTTAACCTATTAGGAGTTTTCCCGTAAAAGCTAGGCAGGTAAGAGGGTTACCTCGGAAAAGTAGAAAAAGATTACGATTATAACCTTTTACTAAAAAGGCTAGGCCCTTAGTAAAAGTAAAAAGAAAGTCTATTAGGAAAATAGCACTTATTTTATTTATAGAAAGAAGGGCTATATAGCTAAGGATTACCCTAACTAATAGAAAATAGGGAGAGTCCGTAAAGTTTAGACGCCTTTACCCGACTTTATTTAGTTAGATAACTCTAATTTAGGAAAAGAGTAAGACTATTATAAGGCTCCTTAATAGTCCTAAAAATATCGCGTATAAGATAGAAAATAAGAGAGTTATTTACTATTAATAGTTAAGTTTAAATTAATAATATAGCTTTTTATACTTTTACCTTATATAATACCGGAGTAGACGCTTATTTTTTAGTTAGTTATTATTTCGCGAAGTAAGTAGTAAAGCGCTTAAGCGCTAAGTTTATCCTTATCCGTCCTATCCCCCTTATTAATTTTTAAGGCTATTAAGCTAGCTCGGTTCGTAAATACTTAATCGTTATTTTAGTAATCGATAGATAGTATTTTCCGTAAGAAATCTGCTAAGTAACTAACTACGCTTAGGATTTCTTTATTAGCCTTTTCTAGATAGCGGAGAAAAGGTTATTACTTAACTACGCGGCCTAGAAACTAATTTAGCTAGATAACTTACCCGCCTTCGCTAAGTACTCGCCCTCGATCCTCTTACCCGAGAAGCCCTTTTTTAACGGAAATTTAAACTTAGCTATCTAAGCGGATATTAAGCGCTAGAACCGCCTTCTCCGTTAGGACGAGCGTAAGTATCGGATCTTTTAACGCTTATAAAGGAAAAAAAACTTTATATAGCCTGCGAAGGAAAAGAAGCTAGCTTAGACCTTGACTAAGGATAACTAGGATACTAACGATACTAATAAGGATACTCTAAAAGAGTAACTTATCTACTAAGTTTAATAAAACTCTCGCTATAAGTAATAGGAAGAAATAACCCCGTTAATACCTTAAATATTTATAAAGTTAGAAGATAATAATAATAACCTAACTACGATCTTAAAGCTAAGCTTAGCTAGCTATATATATATAGGATAGGAAATCTTATTCCCTTAAGGTAAAAAACCTAAGTATATTACTTATATATATAATATAATTTCTCTAGCTTTTACGCACCTCGAAGGATTCTTTAGTAAGAAGGAAGCTTATATTTTAGCTTATCCCTAGCCCGGCTATAATATAACTTTAAAACTTAAGAAGCCCTTAAACTTAGTAAAACCCCCTTCTTATAAGATATTAGTAAAATACTTACCCTTAGAAAAGGAGACTATTAACTATTTACTTAAGATTAGTTTTATTAAGCTAAATACTAGCCCTTACGCCGCCTCTATTCTCTTTACCCCGAAGCTATATTTAACGGCCTAACGCTTTTATATTAACTACTAATAGATAAATAACTACTTAAAAAGTCGGATCTCGCCCGCTCCCTTCTTAGAAAGTATTACGTTTAGCTACTAGGAGGCGAAATAGTTCTCGAAGATTAACGTTATTTAAGCGTTTTACCGTCTCCGTCTTAACCCTAACTCTAAGTACCTTATAGCTTTCTATATAAAGTTTAGCACGTTCTATTAGCTTATTTTTCTATTCGGCCTTAAGGTAAGATTTATATAGTTTTAAAACTTTATTAACGCCTAACTTTACGATCTCCTTAACCGCTATATAAGTACGTACGCTAATAATATATTAATTTATTTAAATAGCGAAGAAGAGGAATACTAAGAGGAGTGCTAAGAAGTAATTTAGCGCCTATACTAAGCGAACTTATAAGGGGATATCTAGAAATTAAGGTTTAATATTACTAAAGTTAACTACCTTAGTATAATATTATATATAGGCTAAGGAATAAGCGTAAACCCTTATAAAATATAAGTAATCTAAGACTAAAAATTCGAAGATTTCTAAAATTATAAGGCTATCCGCTTATTTATAAAACTCTATAACTTTATTAGGATTTTCTACTATTATGCTAATACTACCGCGGAACCTTTAAACTATCTTCTAAAGAAAAATATCGCCTTCGAGCTTAGACCGGAATAGAAGGAGGCTTTTAATAAGATAAAGGAACTAGCTACGTAAGCCCCGGTGCTCGCTTTCTTCTATTCTAAACTCCCGACCCGGCTTAAAACTAACGCCTCTCGGAATACTACCGCTAGTATATTTTAGTAATAGTAAAATAACTAAGCGTAAAAGCTAATAAGCTTCTTTTTAAAGATAATAAACCCGGCTAAATATACGTACTTAATCTAAGACCGTAAACTTCTCGCTATTATATAAAGCTTTAAGTATTTTTACTTAGAATTACTTAGTTAGAAGTTCGATATAATTACGGACTATAAGGCCTTAGTTTACTTTATAACGAAAAAACTACTTTTTATCTACTAAGTCCGATAGTTCGATTTCCTTACTTAGTTCGATATCCGTTTCCTATATTAACCTAGCTAGTTAAATATAGCTATTAATACCCTCTCGCGTAAGATAGCTAAGCTTCTAACTATAAAAGCTTATAAGAAAAAGGAAAGGACGCTTATAATAATTCCTCTAGAAAGCCTTAGATTTAAAATCCTAACCCTAACCCCTATAATTACCTTAGTCCGCCTTAGAGAAAACTCTGCCCCGTTAGGAGCAGAGTTAGTATAATTAATCTAAGAGGAGAACGCGAGCTAGGATCTCGGATTTTACGATAACCTCTTAGTTATTCCTAAGTAGGATAGTTAGAAAAGGCTCTTCCTTCGTATTACCCTAATTCGGAATATATATAAGCTAGCTATCTTCGCTTACGATAGCTAGAATAAGATTACTTAGATATTTTAGCGAAATTATTACTAGCTTAGAATAAAGTAAGATATCCGTTAATATATTTATAATTACTATAAGTATTAGAGGAATAAAGCCCCGTAGGATAAGACTTTAAGCTTACTATACTTTTTACCTATTCTAACTTCTATATAGGAGTATATAGCTTACGATAAGAAAGCTATACTAAAAAACCGCTTTAGGTACGACTATATTTAGACCTTTATCTATAAGCTAAGTCGGATTATTGCTACGTTACTAGGTAAGAAGAATAATATAGTAAAGGTGCTTACCGGACGCTACTTTTAATACCTTTATTATCTCTTCGGTATACCGGATATATAGATTACTAATAACGCTAGCTTATTCGTTTTAGGATTTCTCGGTAAAATTAATCGGTTAACTAATATTAAGTATCGCTATAATAGTGCCCTATACTTATAAATATAAGGAAGCGTAGAGGTAACTAACTAGTACCTAAACTAGAGGCTATAATTCTATACGAATAAATATTAGAATAATTAAAGTACTTTCCTTCCCGCGCTAGATTTTATATATAACTCCTCGTAGCACGCTTCTATCGGTATAGCACCGCTTATAGTTACCCTTAGTAAGGATATACGGAATCCCCTCTTAGTAGCTAGTCCCTTAGATCCTTTAACCGCTTTAGGCCCGATTATTATAGCCCGTAAACTCGTCTCCCGCGCGTAGGAAGTATAATAGTAAGCTTAAACCGCTACTAAAAACGCTCGCCGTAAGTAAGAAACGTAAGTAAATAAGAAGCGTCGCCCGGCAGACTTTACGATCGGCGATAAAGTATTCCTTAGCTATAAGGGCTTCTCTATAACCGTACTTACGATACGCCTTAACGTATAATAGTTAGGACCCTTTATAATTATTAAGGAATAAGGCTATAGCTATATCCTTAACTTACTAGATAGCTACCGGATAATAAACTTATTTTATACTAACCGTTTTCGGAAAGCTATTATAGATTTATTACCCGGATAAGAGATATCTTCCGTAAAACCGGAAAATATCAATAATATACTAAAATAGGAGGTTAAGCAGATCCTCTAATCTTAGGTTACCGGGCAGCGTTATTAGTTAGAGTATTAAGTCCGCTAATATAGTTACGATCCGGATAAAATATAGTACCTTATTAGGAATTTCCGTTACGCGCTTATAGCTTTTAAGGAATTTTATAACTATTTCCCTAATACCGCCGGTCCGCTTATTAACTTTTAGCACTAAGTTAAAGCCGCCGCTATAGATCGTAAGTATTAGGATAATACCTAAGATAATATAGCTATTTCTACGGGCACCTAACTACGTAGCCGCTATTACTAATCTTAATAAGCATATTAAGACTTTTATTAGGGGGTAGTATTATACGCTAGCTCTTATAGGGATTTCCCTTAGATATTTTATAATAATTTCTAAAAATTTTATAAGGATTTCCCTTAAATATTTTACGGTAATTTCTAAAGATTTTATAAGGATTTCCCCTAAATATTTTACGGTAATTTCCGAGGATTTCTAATTATAGTTACGTAACCTTAGAAACCTTATCGTAAAATCCTTAGGAAAACCTCGGTAGGAAATTACCCGGAAATAGAGTTAACCTTTTACTAGGATTTCCTTATACCCTCTCCTATCTCTACTAGCATATGCCTTTATATATTTTATTAGGATTTCGCCTATAAGAGTTTTTCCTCTTTTCTTTCCTTTCTCCTTAGCTTAGAATCTTTATTTATAGTGCTAATATTATTATTTACTTAACGTATTTTATAGCTATAATATCCTTTAGGAAGCTCTTCTTACTTTAAGCCCTTATCCGGCTTTAAATTATTTAATAATTTTTAGATAAGTTATTTTATTATTATTTATTACTTTTAGGCTTTTAGCCTAGCTTTTATAAGGCTTTTTAACTAATATTTTAATAGCTTTATAAGGGATAACGTAAGTAATAATAATACCTTTGCAGCCTCTTATAAAGAGGCTTATTTAAGCCTTTTTTCGAAGAGTTTTGAGGGAGATTTGCGTTATATAGCGTATATTATTAACCTTATAGTATAAGATATGCTAAAAGCCTTCCTTTCCTCTGCCTTAAACGACGCTATTTTATCTAACTATATTAATTTAGAAATAATAGCTTTAGAAACGGATAATATAGAAATATAGATAAAGGATATAAATTTTTCTAGTAAGTATTTTTTCTTTATTTATTTATTTATTTAACTAATTTTTTTAGCACTTTTTAACCGGCTTCGACGTGTTATTACTATTTTAAAATATAATATAGAGCCGAAAAAACTCTTTAAAAAAGGGCTTGAAAGAGCAAAAAACCAGGGCATAATTCCTTTAGAATTAAATAAAGAAAAAATCCCTTTAGGTAAGTATTCCTTTTTATTATTTATTATTATTATTATTTTAATTTTTTAACTAATATTTTTTAGATAACGCTACCCGCTAGAATTTAACCTTTTATATACTAAGTATAGCGCTTTAGCTTAAGCCGGTAATTCTTTATACTATAAATAATATAGTAAATAAAGAATTAAAAAAGAACGCTATAAATAACGCTAAATAGGAGACCCTAACCGACCTAAAACGACTTTTTAAGATTTTTTTAAAGCCTTCTATAAGGCTTTAAGGATAACTTTACGTTACGGCTTCGGAAGCTTTACTTTATATTTATATAATTTATAAAAAGCTAAATTCCTTAGCTATAGACTACGAAATTAAGGCTTAACATACGAATTTAGCCCCGGGACTAGTAAGTCTTTTTTTATATTTTTATTTATTATTTTTACTAATTATTTTCTTAGTTAAACTATTATAACCTCTTTCTTTTAAGTATTTTATAAGGGAAAAATAAGCTAGAAAAATATTTTCCTAAAAAACTAACCCGTACTAATTATAAGAGTTACTTATTATACTTATTTAGTATAATCCTTAACCCGAGACTTAAACTCGACTACTTTTAGGAAAATTAGCTTTTAGCCTTTTATTCTAGCTTTAAAAAGGACGTTTTAGATTAGTTTAAAGCCGAGTACTTTAAGTAAGTTATTTTTCCCTTTATTTATTTTTCCTTTATTTATTTTTCCTTTATTTATTTTTACTAATATTATTTTAAGATAAAAGAAGAAGTAACTTAGAAAAATACTACTTTTTCTAGGGCCCCTAGCCCGGCTAATTCTAACTTTTCCGATAACTTTTTTATTAATTCAGATAAAGAAAATAGCCCAGAAGAGTTTATTTTTTACTTTTCAGAGCTATATATTAAGAAAAAGGTAAGTATTAATTTTTTTTAAATTTTTCCCTTTTTTATTTAACTTACTAATTATTTTTAGGATAATATCCTTAAGTATTAGTAGTAGCAGAAAGCTAGATTCCCTATTCTAGCTATTTTAGCATAACGTTATTTATGGATTATAGCTACCTTTGCTTCGATCGAAAGCGCTTTTTCGATTAGCGCGAATATAATAACTAAAAGCCGGAATTAACTTAATTTAGAAACGATAAAGAAGCTTATTTTACTTAAGAGCTAGAATAAGGATTTAAGCTTACTTAAAAAAGAATATAAGGAAGGTAAGGAAGAGGATTAAATACTTATTATTTATATTTATTTAGCTAGTTTTTTTACTTAGTTTAATCTAGGTTTTTCTAGTTAAATAAATATTTTT